>JAULBY010016101.1:0-20946 GCA_032358315.1 Ophiocytium majus
ATTGCCAACGCTTCCCCCCCTGCTGAGCACCGCAGGCGGCAGCGGCAGCGACAGCGACGCACCCCCTCAGCCCGAAGAGGCAGAGGAAGAGTGGGACGCCGCCGCTGACACAGCGGTTGGCCTCAGCAAGGCGGCCATGCGGCGGAAGGCGGGGCGCGGGAGCAAGCGTGGCGGTGGTGGGGGGGCGGGGGGGGGCAGTGGGGGGGAGGAGGGGGGGGAGGGGCGCCCCAAGAAGGCGCGCACGGCGAAGTGGACGCAGCAGGTGACTTTTGCTGTTGGCGGCGTGTGCGTGCGTTGTGGCGTACTTCGGAAGTGTTTCGAAACAAGCGGAGCATGTTGGTCATTTTGGCTGCCCTTGGCGGCAAGTTGGACGGGGCCGGCCAAGGACCGGCGGTTTAAGAGCGTTTCCAGCAAGGCGCACAGCGCGGTGGATGCAGCAGGTGATGGTGGCGTGCTAGACGGCACATGTGCCTGCACGCGTTGCGGCGGCAGCAGGCCGTCTTATTGCCTGTGAGTTCCCCTTGGTGTTTATGACATGTATGCACGTGTACTTTTTTTGGTACCAGCTTCAACACGGCGAGAGACGCACATCTGGAAGCCGTTCCACATGCCTGTGCCAAGAACCACTGCGAGTGTGTGGGAGGGGGGGCGGGGGGACAAGTACAGGTACACCATATATACACCTTGCAAGTGCTTGCAACGTGAATCCCACTGCCACTAACGCATGCTTTGATTTGCTTCTGCTGAGCAGGAGGATGAGCTTCTGCGTGCGCAGTATGCGCGCTACGCGGACAGTGCCTCTGTCTACACGGTGCTGGCACAGGAGGACCTGTTTGAGGTGCGCCCATGGCTTTCTGCTCAGCAGAGCCTGGAATACAAGATGCTCTGTTCAAAGAAGCTCTTCTCAGCTTAGTCATGTTTTGAGTACTCACTGCAAGCACCGCAGTTAAAAATGCGAGTGTGCGTTCTGTGGAACGGCGCAGTGCAGCGCCTCACCCCATCATGTGCAAGTGCGTGTCATGGCCCGTTTGATGGCTTGCACCCACCCAACACCTCCAGGCCCCTACTCCGTCACCAGTGCAACGTACCCAGCGCCAAGGCGTGCTGACATCCACATGAACTTACGGTGTATGAAGTATGTACTTCAGAAGTACCATACATTTCAAAAGTAGATGGTAGATAGTATCAGGCATCACATTGGCCTCGTGTGTGGCTGGTGCAAAAGGTACACCAAGGGCAGCTGCTGCCCTCCTCATGCTTGCTGGGAAACCACAGCCTCCGCGCCACCAGGGGTGCGTGCCCCACACTACCAGTGCCACTGCAGCGCTGACAAGTGTTCCTGCCACCTCCTCACATGCCTATTCGGCGACACCTGCGACTGTGTGCTGACGGCATCCATTAGAACATTGTTATACTCCTCCCTAACCAGTAAATATAATTCTTAACTACGAAGTACTTCAGGTAGTTAATAATCCACTCCCCACATAAATTAATTTGCAGTTACCATTAGTTCAGGAGGTGCTTGTCAACTCCCACACACAACGACCTGTGCATTCCGAGTCCGTTTTGCTGTGCCATCACCTGTTCCAAACTTCAAGCCATAAAATCACATATACTTCAAGTACTTCGAAGTGCCTGATTAGCCTATCTGGTGTTGAGCAGGTGGGCAGATCACCCCACAGGCTTTGGCCTGGCATGTTGCCCCAGCCACTGCAGTATCTAGGCTTGGCGACCTTTTTGGTTCGTTGCACTGGAAGTATAATGCCGATGCCATTTGGCATACTGTGGACATATACGTGTTTACCGCGCAGGTGCGCGTGCTCCCCGTCAATTACACATTTATGACTTATTTGAGCTCTGTTTTATCTATAAATAATCCAACATTCCCTTTTGACCCCGCTGAGCACCGCAGGAGCGCGGCCGCACCACCGACCAGATCCGGCGCCGCGTCAAAAAGCTGGGGCTGCTCAGCAGCGGCGGCGCCAGCAGAAGCCCCAGCCCCGCCCGTGCCAACGACGGCGGCGCAGCAGCAGGCAGCGGCAGCGACAGCGGCGGCGGCGCGGCTGCAGCCTCCGCGCCTGCCTCCACTGCCGGCAGCGGCGGCGGCGCGCGGGGGGAAGACGTCCTGGGCAGCGGCGGCGGCGGCGGCGCCGCCGGCACGGACTCGGAGTTTGGCTCTGACTCTGATGCGGCTGAGCAGGGGAGGGGTACTGCTGAGCACAAGGTGGTTGGCGGTGCTCAGCAGAGGGGTGGCGCGGCGGAGGAGGAGGAGACGCAGCCGCAGCTGCCTCCGAAGCAGCGCGTGTTGGCGGCGGCGCAGCAGAAGCGCAGGCTGCGGAGGTCCGCCGGCGGCGGCGGCGGCGGCAGCGAGAGCGGCAGCACGGCGGGGAGTGACAGCGAGGGGGGCTTTGGTGGTGGTGACGGTGGTGGAGCGGTGGCCGCGGTGGTTGCGCCTGTGCGGCGCAGGGTGGTTCTGGATGACGACGAGGACAGTGACTGAAGTTCAAGCTCTTTACTTCAAGTAGAACTTGAAGTTGGTTGGTCAAGTTGGAGGTGTGCTGGCGGTGCATGTGGCGCCGGCCGGCGATTATGCTGTGGTGCAACAGCGGTGACGGCCTTTTCTGGCGGTGTGCGCCTGGGCAACGCAGTTCAGCTCTTGCCTGCCGGCGCAGGCTTGACGTGCATGGCTGCTGCCACGGCATCATGCAATCGCTTGGCGGTGTTGTTCCTGGTGACTTGTGCGCATTCTATACCGCGCTGCCGCCGACTGGTGCACTGCGGCACGCAATGGATGCTCTGGATGCTCTGGCTTCCACACCTGGCAATGCATGCCTCAACTGCACGTGTGCCTTTGTTCTGCCATACCATGCCCCTCAAGTCGACGCGCTTGCACCCACCGCGCGCATACAGCAACCTTCAAAAAAAGTACACGGATTGTGCGGCACCCACGCACAACCCTCTTTTATTTGCAGCCAAAGTTTCTGCCCATCGCTGGCGCGGTGCAGCAGACACTGCATTTTTCATGCCAGGGTACGTTGTGTGTGCGGCGCAGCGCCAGTCCGTCACTGACGCATCGCGGCCACCGACACCATGCCGCATGCGTTGGAACTGCAGCACAAAGTGCTGCCGCATCAAAAGGTTCGGTTGTAGTGTACACACATACTTTGGAGTACCATGCTGAAGTACACTGAAGTATACTTCATAGTTCAGAAGTTTACTTTAGAAGTACTTTTTGAAGTACCATATACTTCTGAAGTATACCGGTATGTACATGCATGTAGCTATACACAGTACACAGTTCTGAATACTACCTAGTACTGCTGAAGCATTTTTGCGCTGACTTGAGCGCCTGTGGCGGGGCGCCATGTGGGCATGACAGTGTACTGCGCATTGCGGCGGCGGCGCGCGGCACCACCACGCGGGCAGGCAAATGCAGGCACACAAAACCACACAGTGCAGCACAACGCGGGCCCACAGCCACCGCAACATGGCTGCCCGGAGGCAGTGAGGTTACACTGTAACGGTTGATCACATTAATACTCAAGTACAAGAGAGGCCCCGCGTTGTGGCCCCTTTAATAAAGCACAACGCCAAGGACAGTGCGGACACTAGGTGGTAGGCGCCAGCTGGTGCAAGAGGCCACAAAGTTCACTGACGATCAACCACACGACACCTACGCCACCACGACCCCTGCCGCTGGCCAAGCCAATGCTTCACGCCTGCCGCGGCTGGTGGGCTCCGCGACTGTGGTTGCCCTTGGAATATCAACACCGGACCACAACGGAAGTCAGGTCGAGAGGCAAGCGGGGCGTCCGAGTGGGCAGCCCGGCCCGCCACAGGGTGTACCGCCGTCTGGAGTCCCTACCTCACACACACCAACCATACAAGCACAGCACGCGTGCGTCGCCGCCGGCGCGCCGCAGCCGGCTGCAGCCCGTCCCTAAGGCTCTGCCGAGCACCAGGTCACCGCAGAAGCGCTGAGCAGCACCACCAGCAGGGACCACACCGCCGGCCGCGCAGCTGCTGAAGCCAGCATGGACATTTCCCGCAGGGGTGATGATATATTTTTTTAATGGACATTTTTTGGGGCCCGGTCCTCGCCGAGAGTGCGGTCACTGTGGAGAGCCATGTTCTGCGGCAGTGTGTGTGTCACTGCAAGTCAGTGACTGCGCGCCCGCTCACTTTCAGCAACACACACATTGCCTCAGAAAATGGCTCCCTATAGTGATGGCACGCCCAAAACGGGCTCCCCAAAACTGTCCCAAAAAATCATCTCTTCCGCTGGGAACCTCCACGATGGCTTGAGCGGCGTGGCTGGGTCTTCGTAGCCGGTGGAGATAACCATGACCACACCGTAGCGGTCGGGTACCCCCAGGGCGGCGCGCAGTTTGACAGGGTCAAAGCCCTCCATGGGGGCAGTCGCCAGGCCTGGCGTGGACGTGGCATGGACGTGGCATGCAAGTGCACATGTTTTAGCACCTTGACAGGGTCAAAGGCCCTCCATGAGGCGCGTCGCCATGTATGTGGCATGGGAGTGCGCATGTGTTAGTAGTGGCCTGCTTGTGAAAGCAGCGTGTGCCATTGCCCTTGTTGTTGCCAGGCCTGCGCGTGTATGCGGCACGGGCGTGGCATGCAAGTGCGCATGTGTTAGCACCTTGAAGGGTGAAAGCCCTCCATGGGGCGCGTCGCCTTGTAGTATGTGGCATGCAGGTGCACATGTGCAGTGGTGTGCATGTGAGCAGCGGCGTGCGCCATCGCGCTTGTTGCCAGGCGTGCATGTGGCGTGGAAATGGCATGGACGTGGCATGCAAGTGCACATGCGTTGGCACTGGTCGGCATGTGAAAAGCAGCGTGCACCATCGGGCCTGCGGCAGGCCTGCGGGTGTGTGCAGCAGGGACGTGGCAGGCACGTGCATGAGCAGCGGCCAGATCTTGCGCCCACTGCGCGCTGCTGGACCACAGCGCGGCTCGCACAGTTGTGGTTGTGGTGGCACAAAAAAGGCATAATTTGGAGGGGTGAAACGGTGTATTACAGCCATATACTTCCCAAGTATACGCCGTTTACTTCTAGAAGTATAGTGCACTCACCATAAAACGGATGCTTGTGTTGTGTGCGCATGTGGCGTACATGGGACATATTTGGTGCTCTTGCAGGATTTGCAGAACACTGGAGTGAGCTATACAGAAGCTTTTTTGGAGCAAACAAATGTGGCAACCTACCGAGTCTTGCAACCCCACGCAAGTCGCGCTGCCAACCACCCCATGGTACAGCACCTCCGAAACACCCACGTGAAAGCCCTCTTGGCAACAACAACAACACTTCTGACCCAGTCATCATCGGAGTTCGAGTCTGTGCGCGACACGATCTCTTGCCAGCGCAACACGCGCCATGTGCAGTCGCGGCCAGCATGTACGACATGGCTGCCAGCCCCACAAAACACCCACAAAAAGCCCTCCCGGCGAAAAAATATATACTTGCAGTAGTCATACTTCAAGTAGGAGCTCGGGTCTGTGAGCGACACGACCTCTTGCCAGCGCAACACACACCATGTGTTGTGATGGGTCACAGCGTACAATGTCGCATCATACGCCGCATAACATATGTAATCATTACACAGTATAACGTACTACGTAATACCATTTATATAAAGATGAACGCGCTGAAGTATTTGTACGGCAAATACACCGTATATCGCGTTTTTGGGCGTAGGAATACGCCGTATCTATGTATATATAACGTACCGGTACGGTATAAAATATGCTATATACCGTGACACATCACTAACCTTGTGCAGTCGCGGCGAGCATGTACGTCATCGCCGCGAGCCCCGTCTGCTTGAATGCCCAGCCCTCAGTTCCCTTGAGCAGGGGAGCGGGCCCGGGGCGGGCGCTGCGGTCCGCTGCGGCAGCTTCTTCGCCGCTGTAAAAAGAGATGGCAGCGGGTATTTTGCTGACCCACGCCTCGTTGGCGCCGCTGGCGCGCGCCGCCTCCTGTGAAGGCAGGGGGGGGGGGGCGGCGGGTGCAGTTAGTGGGGGTGAGTACATACATATATGCCCCCGTTTATCACGTTTCTTGTGTGGGACTGAAATCCAAGATTTAATCCATTCGTTCAAATACGCAGATAGTACTGATGGTAGATCATAATCAACACAATAGGTGGAGGTCGTGATAGTAAAGTTCAAATTTGCACCTCAAATAAGAAGGGGGAGCGCACGTGCTCAGCAAAAAAAATATACTTGAAGTAGTCATACTTGAAGAATGCGCCCGGCCCGGTGCATGGGGCTAACTTATGTGGCTGCAGGCCCTAAGCACACGCCACCAGGGCACACACGGGAGGGCTGCAGTAGCAGCTCAGCACACAGCCCAGTGCTGCCACTGTTACGCCATGGGAGAGGGGGGCGTGCGGGCGAGCAGTTGCGCGTGCACGCTTTGCAATGCAGGGCGCGCTGGCGGAACGGGGGGCACTGCGTGTTTCGCCCCCTCCTATGCCACGCAGCAACGCGGCCAAGGCACCACAGCGTCAGTGCTGTCAGCCAGCTAGCACACGCCGGCTGGGCGGCGCAGGAGGCATGCCACAACAGCGGCGGAGTTGCCATCTCCACGCGCACAGGTTAGGGCACCGCACTGCAGATAAAGACAAGCCACTCTTTTCATGGCATGGCATGTGGGTGCGCAGAGCGCGCCACACGCACGGGCTTGCCCACATACAGAGCGGCAACGTGCAGGTGGTGTAGTGGCCCCACCCAGCGCTGAGCACGCCCGTCCGAACCCTCACTACTGTATTATTAATGCGCACCGGTCACACCAACCGACAACACACTGAATCATCCCTGGCCCTCGAGGACGCTGACCGGCGCGTGTAGGTGCGGGGGCTGTCTGGTGCTGTTCACCAGTTGGACAAATCACCCCACAGGCTTCGTCGCGGCATTTTGCCCCAGCCACGGCAGTATCTGGGCTGAGCAGCCTTTTAGGTTTCTTGCACACACACGGCGCGGCAGCAGCCACAACACAAACACATGCGTTGTACTTCATGAAAGTGTACAGAAGTGCAGCGCAGGTGGCCCCCACCCACCTGCAGGCGCGGGCTGCGCAGGCTGGGCTCCAGGTCTGCCAGAAAGACGGCGGTCACCGGCGCCGCGCGCACCTTCACAGCGCGAGGTCACACATGCGAACGGCAGCAGGCACACGGCCATCTTTTGTTGAGAGAAGAGAGATGATATATATATTTCAAAAGTATGCGTCCAAAGTATGTGTACCTACTGGTACTGCTCAGCCCACGGTCGTGAAACAGGCTACAAGGTAACCAAGGGTGCTTTACGCGCTGCCACCTCACAGCGTCACCGGCGCCGCGCGCACCTGCACGCCGCGAGTGCACACACGCAAGCTGCATGTAAGGAGCTCACACAAGCGAAGTACATGCTGGCGGCCAGCCAAGTCTTGCTCGTCCGCACACTTCTTGGTGTCAATAGTGCACCCATGACTTTCTATGCAGGCCCACAGGATGGCCATTTCAATGCTACGTGATGCCTGTATGCATGACCTGGGTGCTTTCACACCCAAAAGTGCAAGTCAAAATCAGACAAGCTACATGTGACCATATACTTCAAGTAGATATTTACATGCACTTCTTGAAGTACATGTAGTCTGGGACATGGGCTTGTAATTCATTAGAGTAGTACTCTGGCAACATGCCAGACCTCCCTTAGTGTACGCAATCCTGAGCATTGCCAGCTCTTTCGCTACCTTCGTCTGATCCCTTTTTCTGGTCACGTGCACCGTGTGCAAAGGGCTTTCCGCGCCCTAAGCGGAGTTCAATAAAAGTACATGTAGTACGTGTACTTCGAAGTACTTCGAAGTATGTACTCCAAGGTATATTGGAGTACATGCTTCAACAGGTGAAGTGTGTATACATAGCGTACTGAGATGGCCATGGTGTGCGTTCTTGCCTTGGCGGGGTTGGCGCCCAGCATGGCATCAGCAAGAGCCTCGCGCTGCGCCGCGTCGCGCACAATCACCAAGCGCCACGCCTGGGAGTTGAACGAGTTTGGCGTGCGCAGCGTCAGCGCGAGGACTTCTCTAAGAACGTTCTCAGGGATGGGGTCTGGAAGAAATGTCCGTGTGGCGTGGCGTGCCTGAAAGGAAGTGCCAGAGAGGGAGGCGTGGCGAGGCCAGGGTTAGGGTGGCTAGTGGAAGGGTGCGGAAAATGTGCACGCTGTGTGCAGTGTGAAGTGTTAAACCACTTTTTTTGTGGGAGCATGTTGAAGGCGAAGGGTGCGTGCACTACCTTCAAAATCTCCTGGATTCCAGTGCGCAAGTGCATGACATCGCAAATGATAGGCGCGCCCAGCATCGGAATGCAGCACAGCCGGCGACTGCTGCGAAAGCCGGCACCGCTGCGACGCCTGTTGCTGGTGCGTGGGCCAACCCAACGAGATGAAAAATGCAAGGAGAGCACGGCCAGCTGCTTGCGCTGTCTTACCATGACGATCCTCTTGAAGGCGTCGGCGTCACCACCCTGCTGCTGCTGCTGCCGCTGGCCGTCTTGCTCTGCCTGGGGCACTGCTGACAACACATGCGCCGCGCACGCTCCCCCCCTCTGCCTTTGGTCTGCAACAGCAGCACCCAAAAGGCTTGGGCTAGTAGCGCTGCTGCTGTGGCCCATGAAGCCTGGAGGCATGAAGGCGCCAACGCATGACACCAGACACGTGAGGGCCAGCCTTCTCGGTACCATGGTTCACCGGTCTGACAAGCTGATGCGTGCCTGCGCTGCTGGGATGGTGTGCTGTGAACTGTGCAGCGTTGTTTCGGCCAGTGGGCGAGTCACCCAAATCGGCCAGAAAGCCAGGATCCTTGGTAACCGGAGAGGGAGAAACAATCACAGTAGTGGCACTGGGAGAGCACCCAGCGGCTTTCACAACCAGCACCATCGCCAGCAGTGGTTGAACACTGCGACCGACGACAAGGCAGGGGGGCAGAGTACCACCGCAGCACTGCACCCCCAAGCACCACCAAGTGCCCCTTTTCAACACTCAAGAACAGAGGGGGAGCTAAAAAATGGCGGACAGCAACAATGGCACCACCCCCGAGTCTGAGGCTTTCAAGAAGCTCATGCTGGTGAGGGGGGTCGCCGTGAACTTGGCGAGCCTGCCTTGCGCGCACCAGCAACGTGGCATGTCCTGTGTCTGCTACTTCTTGCCCGGCCGCACTGAACTGAACACGACGTTTCTGGTCTGCACTGCGCGCGCCGCAATCCTGTGCGAGCGGTGTTGTACATGTGCAGCACTGCTGCGCTGGATGCGCAGTCGCAACTTCAACCAGCGTGTTTTGTTATGTGCTCGCCCTCAAATGGCCTGGCCTGTGTGTGCGCCGCTGTCACAGTTAAAAAAAAAACTTATCCTGAAACTTCAACTGCATGCCCTGCTCTACTTCAACTTTGCATCCCATTCTGCAGACCCGTCACGCAACGCGGAACTTTCTCCCAGACCCCGTTCCTGAGAAAATTCTTGGAGAGGTCCTCGCGCTCACGCTGCGCACGCCAAACTCGTTCAACTCCCAGGCATGGCGCCTGGTGATTGTGCGCGACACCACACAGCGCGAAGCACTCGCCGATGCCATGATGGGGGGGAACCCTGCAAAGGCAAGAGCCGTTGTGCAGTGTCAATGCTCCTCTGTGTGGCAATATGCTCGAAAAGCACCTAATTTGGGGTTTGCGTGCAGTGCATCGGCCATGTTGCTGCTGATGTGAACTCGTATTGGAGGTATGTATTCTGGTTGAGGTATGTGTGTGTTCGTGCACACATCTGTACATCTTGTTTTTTGTTGTTGAAAAAAAGAGCAAAAACATCGGTACTACTGTAATACAGTGCATATGTGTACATGCCCTTCCTATGCATGCTGTGCTACCACGCGACCAAGTGCTATGTCGCATGCACGCTACTTGGCAGAGTCATCCCGGGCTGGCAGCGACAACTTGCTAGCATCTGCACACGGCCAGCACTCACAGCACACCAAGCCTGCCAGCAACCCCTGTCCCTTGTAACAAGCGCACACGTCACAGCTGGGTGGTGCAGTGTTGCGCTGGGAGCGTTTGATATGTATAGCAACACATGAATTGGACTTCATGCGCGCGTGCTGCAGGTGCGCACCGCGCCGCTCACGGCCGTATTCCTGGCCGACCTGGAGCCGAACAAGAACAACGACCACTTGCAGGTGACAGATATACACGTGTTGTATGATGTGAAGTATGTACATGCATTTAATACTCTGAAGTACTTGGAACTTTATATGCGAGTTGGCTTCAGAATAGAACTCATCCACTGCTGCCGCACTCAGCATTGTGGAGACGTTGTAGTACTACACATGTTGACGCTGCGAAGGTGCCCCTGACTCCGGGCGCACAGGCGCGCAGCAGGTACGCTAGCAATGAGGTAGCGCCTGCGAAGGGGTTTGGCCTCGCCAGTGCAAGCTATCAGAGCCCACATGTGTGCTCAACATGCGTACACTTGGTGGCGCAGCAATATCGTTTGCAGCACACAAGCGTTGTTAAGGCATACCAGCCCCTACCGCCCAATGCAGACGACCCGCACTTGGCGCCCATGCCTGCCAGGGTACACACACCGCACGTCGGTGCACATGGACGGCCACACGAGGACCACTACTTCCTGCCCCAGAAACCGCTCAACTTTCTGGCCACCCACTTTTCTGGTCGACATTTCTCGTACATTTCCGCAGGAGGTGGCGCGCGCGAATGGCGCCAACGAGATGTGGGCCAGCAAGCTCCCGGGCGCGGTGTCGCTCTTCAGTGGTGAAGACGAGGCCGCTGCTCAGCGCGCGGCGCACCCGGACGCGCCCACCTGGCTCAAGGGTACGGAAGGGTGGGCGTTCAAGCAGTCGGCGCTCGCGGCCATGTGCTACATGCTGGCCGCAACCGCCTACGGTGAGCACAAGCGCAGCGCACTTTGTCAGTGGTAGCCGATACTTTTCAACACTTTTGCCTTTAGTCGGCAGTTGCGTGTGTGTGTGTTGGTAGGTGCTGGGGTGTGGGGTGCTCGAGAGTTGCGAGCCACCTTTTGGTGCAGTGGCCCGCAGTGCATGCAAGGCTGTGCCTGCTGCGCTTGGGTTGGGTGCAGTGCAGCGGGCGTTCGCACAAGGGCGCTGGCTGCGGCTCAAGCTAGTGTGGTAGAAACACATGGGACTCCTCAAAGGTTCATGCTAGAAGGAGTGGGGTGACGGTGGGCGGAGCTGCCTGCCTGGTGGTGTGGCGATGACGCATGCCATGTTCCTGCACCCCACTTCCATGCCACATAACATCCGCCTGCATGGCAATGGGCGCCAGGTGGCGCACACCGCTGCTCACAAGCACGCCACTGATTCGCATGTGCACTTTCATGCCACATTCATGCCGCATACACGTGCAGGCCTGGCGACGGGCCCAATGGCACACACCACTTTTCACAACCAGACCACTACTAACACATGTGCACTTGCATGCCACGTCCATGCCACATGCACGCCTGGCGACAGGCCCGATGATGCTTGCTACTTTCCACAAGCACACCACTGCTAACACATGCACACTTGCATGCCACATGCACGCCCCGAACACCCGCAGGCCTGGCGACAGGCCCCATGGAGGGCTTTGACCCAGTCAAGGTTCGCGCCGCCCTGGGCGTGCCGGACCGCTACGGCGTGGTTGTGGCCGTCTCCACTGGCTACGAAGCCGCCGCCGCCAAGCCGCAGAAGCCTTCATGGAGGTTTCCCGCGGAAGACATGATTTTTCTGGACAGATTTGGGGAGCCCGCGCCGGGCATGCCCAAGATGCCGTGACGGGGGTGCTATGTGCTGAGCAGCTGAGCAGCAGCGGTGCGGACTGCAGTGCTTGCAGAAGCGGCGGCATTAGAGCTTGTGTCATGCAGCAGTGCCGCCAGCGCCGGGTTGGTCAGTGAACGTGCTGGAGTTGAGGCGGCACTTGTGCATGTGTACCATAGCTGGCGCGGGTGTGTATGATATGAGGCCAGCCTTACCCGCAGCACCAGTACTTTTCGCCAGTCATGGTGGTAGGAACAACTGAGCAGGGATGTGCAGTGCGTGCGGTGCAGCTATGGTATTAATTTTTTTCTTCTGTTTGCGTTACCTATTAGGAGTGCGGTGACGGCACTGCGGGCCCAGTGAATTTGCGGTCTATGGAGGCAACATTTGTGGTTTAATGGTCGTTCCACAGAGCCGGTAATTGCTATGCCGCAGGCATTGCTGTTTGTTATGTCATGCGCATGCGTTTATTCCGTGCCAGCCATCGCATGCAATGTTGTGCAATCACAGCGCGTCCACCCAACTACTGCTGGCGCCAGTGACAGAGCACGAGGTGCAATAACGCCACAGCCAGCACCAGCGCAGCAGCAGCAGCGGCAGCTTGTGGTTCCCCCTTTGTGTGCTCACTGCACATGTGGTCACATGCTGATTATGACGAGTGCGCGCGCTGCCAAGGGGCCAGCGCGCACGTGACAAAATCTGGCGCTTTTACTCAGCATCAACGCCCCCCCCTGCTGCCCGCAGCCCAACTCCAGCTGCCACAAAACAAATGCCCCCCCCCCCCACCTGCCCCCTTCCCCCGCGGGCCCGACACACCGGCTGCGTCCGGGTGCTGCCTGGCGCTCAGTCCACCGGTGTGCGCTTGGCAGCGGAAATTGCAGTGCTCAACAGCTGCGAAGCTCCAGCGCAGCAGTGCTCAGCAGGAGCAGCGGGCGTTATGCACGTGCGCGCTGCTGCTGCTGCTGCCGCCGCCGCTCCTCAGCGCAGCTGGTTCCGGCCCGCTCCTGGCAGGCAGCTGCTGGTGCCACCCCCGAAAGTGGCGGGCGGTTTTGCCGCCGCATCACAAGCGCGGCGCCCCCAAGAATGTTCCTGGAACGTTCTGTTACGAGGAGAACTTGCCCAGAATCTCCTCTTCCCGCAGCAGCGTGAAGTCTTCGTTCGACAAGTTGACGGTGTGGCCGCCGTACTCGGGCAGCAGCACCTGCCGCACGAGCCCGCGGTGGCAGACACAACAGGCATCGCAGGCGGTGATGTCAGCTTGAAATCATGTACGGCGTGATGCATACTAAAAGGTTTCTGCCCAACATGGCCGTGCCGCAAGGGATCCTATTACTTACTAAGGACAAGGTGCGTAGAGTTGCGGCAAAAATTTCTGCATGTACCCGCCGCGCGCCGCAACATAAGGCCAAATGTGATGATTACTGTGGAAATGCGTGGTCAGGTTTTTCAAGAAGCAGCAGGCTGCATGCACTGCAGCTGGGCACCATGATGTCCCGGTGTGTGCACAGGGTATTATTATGCTGTCACCGCTGCAGGTGCTGAGGACTGCGGCTGCTGCTGAGCACTACAGCTGCTGCTGAGCACTGCTGCTGCCACGGCGCACTGCATCATGTGTACCGTAAAGCACGATGTATTACGACCCCCCGCGTTGTCAACGGCAGGATCTGCTGTTACTAGTACGGGGGGCGTTATACAATGCACCCGCGTTATACAGAGTACCCAATTTTGTATAGAATACCCCCCCGCGTTGTAAGGCGCCGTAATGCTCACGGGGGGTCGGTATACAGGACTACATGCCGCTGTACAACGACCCCCTCGTTATACAAGACCCCCTCGACCATCGTGCTTTACGGTACAACACAGTCACCGCAGCATGGCTGGCACCTCATGCTGCCGCCTTGCAATAGGTGGCCTGTACATAGGCACACTTCGATAGTGAAGTACCAGCCGCACGCTGGCAAAGCAAACCCGTGACTGCTTCCCAATAATACAGTACCGGCCATGTGCCATGGTCATGAGCGTGCTGGCATGCATGGCATGGGCTCTTGCACGCCCGCAAGTACAAATAAATAAAATTACAGTAGTAAAAGCAACCTTTATGTATGGTGCTGCAAACCATACATACGCACTGTGCATGAATAAGCGCCGTATTTAGCCCTATGTCTGCGTAAGCAAACCTGGTGAAGTGTGCAATGTCTGAGGCAAACCACACAAAACCGTATAATATACACTATATTACTATGCAGTGCGCCTGTCTCTGGCAACACCACACACTGTAAGATGCACGGGCCCTGATAGCCAGTAGGACGAAAAACAGCAACTACTTCTGAAGTACTTCAGAAGTATTTATTAATGAAGCATGCACTTCCTGTGTACTACTACTAGAGCACTTTGTGTGTTCGTGTGCATACACTGCCGCGCACGCGCCATAGCCACGAGCGTGCTGGCATGCATGACATGGGCTCTTGCACGCCAACTAGTGCAAATACTACGCAGTTTATCAAAACCTGCACTAGTATTCCCTGTTTTCTTATCATATTCCTCGCTTTAGCTGGTTGCACGTACTTGGAAGTGCAGCTAAACATACAGGGTGCACTTACCACTACACGGGCCCTGCTAATACTCACAAGCGCGGGCACTGCATACTCTGTCAATGAAGTGTACAAGGCCGACCGCTAACTGCAATTAAACAATTTTGGCGCTCTCGCAGGTGCACCAGGATGAATGCACTGGACCAGATGTGATCCCCACATGTGTCGCTCTTTTACGCGCGTGCCCATGTCACGCGCAATGATGACAGCAGGCTAGCTCAGCCAGGCAAACACGCATACACACACACATGACTTGTGCTTACAACAGCTGGCGCTAAAAAGGCACAGGCTGCCATCTTGTCGTCCATGATATGCCTAGCTTTCATACAGAAATACCTATACTATGTATACAGTGCCAGATGTTAGCAGGCACACACCACTGCTTATGCGCATCGTTCACCCTGGTTACAGACAGCCGACACACTTACTGGCTACTTCTATGAAATATGTACTCTGGAAAACACAGAAGTGACATGCCGCACTCCTCTGACTCGGACGTGCACGCAGAAACGGCTGTTACACAAATTGGCAACGGCAAGGCTCTTAAGCACATAAAGAAAGTGTGACAGCACACATGGTTGCTGCCGTACGCCGCCATACTCCATAAATGATTGCTCTAACGCATGCACTGTGCGCACACCTAACAACAAGAGCACTTAAGTACTTCTCATACCTTGTCCCCCACAGACACGGTCATTGGCACCAGCTTCCCCTCCTCCGTCTTGCGGCCCGGCCCCACCGCTACCACCTCCGCCTCATTGAGCTGCAGCGCGCAATCACAGAGCGGTGCAGTGCACTCACAGTTTAGTGCGCATTGAACTAGTGCGGTACGCGGTTTAGTGCGAGGTCCAGAGAGTGATTCCATATAAACAGTGCACAGTGCCTCATTTGATTTGATGTGGGTCTTGCTTTAGTGCGGGGTGCTAGTGGGGAGACACTACCCCGCACTAATTCGCGAGAGCACTAAACAGCCGCAGCAATGCACATGAGTGGTGCCAGAAGTTGCACCACGCTTGGTGTGGACAACACTGTATTCTGGACCAACCCCAGTGCACAAAGGCATGTATAAAGGTGATACAATTAGGGATACACCAGGCATGGCAGTTGAGTGTTTGTTGTTGCCCTTAAAGTGGGCTCCAGGTTGTGTTCATGGCTCAGCAGACCATAACAATCCCAAATTGGCAGCTTTTACGTCCATATTGTGGTCGTCACTCGCTCCCTTGCAATTCCGCACCTCACAAAGTCTTGCAGTGTTCCGTGTGATTCTAACAGCACCAGTGATTTACTTCATGCCTTACGAGAATTGAGAGGTGACCGGGCTGCTCGAACCAGGTGACCGCACTAGTCACGCTGGGGTTCGGCATCCAGGCCCCAGCCAGCTGAATACACCACAGGCGCATGCTCGTTTGGCAGCACATTGTGGCCAACCGCATGATTATCGTCAATGAATTGAGAGCCCTATGTCCATATACTTCTGAAGTATTGCGCAGAATCATGCATGGTGTTGACCAGCAGTTGACCGATCACGGCACTAAGATGTTCTAGAAGCTGACAATGAAGCACACCCACAGCTGTGCCGGCGCGCCCACACCATGTAAGACATGCTGGTGTCGCGGTGATTTTAAGCTGCTTGTGTCCCACACCTCACGGTTGGCAACCGTCTGCCCTGCCGTAGCTTCCTCCGAAGCACACCTGACGCGTCACGGCAACCTGCCACCCCTGGCTAGACCAAGCCCAATGCATTTAGATGATGCTGGGGTGGCAGCAGCGGCTGCTGCATTGCAGGCAGGGTGTCTCACCTTGGGCACCTTGGTCTCTGGGAGGTACACGCCGCCAGCGGTCTGCAGCGGCAACGAGCAGATGGCGGGGCCAGCCAGCCATTGAAGCAGTCGAAAACGCCGTCAGGCCGCGCAGCAGCGTGGGCTTACAACGAGCAAGCTGTGAAGCGGGTGCTAGCGAGCTGCACAACAGCGGCAGCTGCTGCTGCCCCACAGCGTGCAGCGATGCTAGGCCGCTGGTGCAGCGCCAGGAGCTGGCGGTGCCATGCGGTGGCAGCCAGCGCCGCAGCGAAAGTCTTGGCAGCGCAACAAGTGCACGGTACGGGGTGGTATGGGGGCGAGCCCGAGTGTGCTGACCTGCGCCTTGGGCACTATCCGCTTCACCAGAATCCTGTCAGCGAGAGGGATCAGCTTGCGAAGGCCAGACTGCGCACACGCAGCACGACACAGACGCAGCAGCGAGGCAAGCAGAGCGCCATCAGCGTCTGTGCGAATGCAAATCCTCTTGCATGTGTGCAACATCGCGGGCGGAGGTGCACAGAAGCAGCTGTAGCCGGGTCACATACCATTGTTGGAGTCGGCGGGGGTGAGAAGCGGCCTTGTGTTGGTGGTGTGGTAGGTGCAGCCGCTCGAGAGTGTGGATCCTGCGGTGCTCCAGAACACGAAGCCGGCGCCAAGCTTGAGGGCGGATGTGTTCACCTGAGTGTTCATGACCACGACGTGTTCATTAATTGACATCGTGCAGAGCTCTCTTCATGGAGTCAGAAGGACAGAACTTGGTGCTTGCTGAGCTCATGAGGGCCAGGCCCGCATGTACCATTCAGTCACGACCATCATGGAGTGGCAGTATTTTTGTCGCATGTGCTGATGCATGCAGGCCGGCCCGCCATAGGATATACCGCCGTCTGGAGTCCCTACCTCATGCCTGTGGTGTCGCAGCCACGCCATGCCAATGCTCTTGGCTGCCTACAAGCCCGCGTACGCTGCTGCAATCAAAATGAAATGTGCATGGATTACATCTAGTGTGTGTTGGTGCCCCAACCTTAGAAAAAAACACAATGTGCCAAGCCGCGAACAACACAGGTACTCATGAAGGCAAGCAGCATCCATGGGGCAAGTGGTGACTGCCAGCAAGCAAACACCAGTGTTTCCCAACAACGCGCACGAGTACACCACTATCAATCTCAGCAGCGGTCAAACATAACACCCGCGATGATCATTTATAAGCGTGTTCATTTACGTGGCATATAACATCCACTACAGCACAAACCATCCCATGCAGCGCGCCACCACCGACGTGGTGCAGCCACAAACCAAGTACCAGCGGCACGCGCCACGCACAAATTAACCATTTGTGGGCCAGGTGCGTGTGCAGGGGCGACTGGCAAAAGCGATGCCGGTTGCGCCCCGGGGGTGTGTGCACCTCTAACACCCCCCCTCCAATCCACCCACACACGTCCCTGCCACTGCACATTTACCATCGGCAGGCCAGCGTCCACCACCAACGGTGTACCCGTATGGACACGCTGCAGTGTGCTCAGCAGCAGCGTCCTCCATTACACACGTCTGCTCAGCAAAAGCCAGCCATCACGCCAGCCGCAGGCGTTTGTGAGGGCTCGCAGCCGCTGCCAGCTGTCCCGCTGTGTTTTCATCGCCAGCCGCCGCCGCTGCGCCGCCACAGCGGCTCACCGTGAAGGTGCGCTTGTTGGCGCTGCAATGTGCGTGCGGGACAAAGAGGCGGGCGGGGTTGTTGTGAGTATGTCTGGCAAGTGACTGGCACACAGGGACTGGCGTGCACACAGTGTCCTTGGTGAAACCGTGTGTAACGGCACTGTGTGTATGGGTACACGGAAATAAGGGTTGGTGCAAGTTGTGACAGTGGGATGGGGATTGTGAGCTTGCCTGAGTAACACCTGTGCGTTTCGCGATTTGTAGGTTGTTGATGTGCTGTCTATTTCAAGTCATTATAGGGGTGCACACACAATACCAGTCAATACTCACAAGAAATAAATTCGGCCAGAAAATGCAACGCACCTTGGTGGTGAGCCGTCCGCCAACGCGCAGCGCGCCGCCACTGCTCCCGCCACAGCCGCCGGCACCGCCGCCGCCATGGTGCCCCGCCCCTCTGACAGCGCGAAGGCCGGGCATGCGTCATGCGATGGCGACAGCCACAGCGTTGCACCGCCGCTGCTGCGCTGTGCCCGCTTTGGTGATGGCCCTGCAAAGCCGGCGTCACTCCCTAGCCCCGGCGCCGACTCCTGCTGCTGCGCAAACCCGCCTCCTCCTGCTGCTGTGACGGCGCCCTGGGATGCAGTTTGTTGCCAGTGCTGCTGCTGGCACTCCCACTCCAGGCGCGTCCTCCGGCGGGGCGTGCTCGCTGCTGCCGTAATGCCCCCCCCCTGCGCCGCTACACCCATGCCTCCAGTGCTGCTGCTGAGCACTGGCGGCGTTGTGAGACCCCCCAAGCACTGCGGCTGCTGCTGCTTCTGCTGCGGGGGCTGCACCTGCGCCACCCTTGACGTGAGCACCCCCAGGGCCTCCGCCATGCCCAATCCCTGCTGCTCCCGCAGCCACCTCAGCTCCTTGGACACCACCAGGGCCTGCAGTGCGTGCTGGGGGGAGTACTGCGGGTTGGCCCCCACCACCTGCGTTATCTCTGCCTCCGTCACTGCGCTCGCTGCTGGGTAGCGCTGCAGGCACTGGAGGGTGTGATCAACGGCGGAGGGGCGGGGCAGACCAGCCGCCGTGAGCCGCGCCACTGCCGCCGCGACGGCGTGGTTGAAGGCCTCCTGCGCCGCCCAGCAGCAAGTGTGAGGCATGGTTGCCGCTCCTCTACTCTTTGTTTTGAGCTGCTGCGGTTCCCGCTTGCTGCCGTCGAAATCGAGGCACAGCACCGTTCCGCCGCTTCAGCCCAGGTGTGGCGGGTTTTGAAGTGGTGCTGATGAGGCTGGGGTCGATTCACAGGCGCTACCTGCACCCTCGGCTGCGCCCCTGCCTCTCCTATCGCCAGCCTCCCCCCGTGTCAACAGCCGTTAGCCTTGGCGAGGTTTGTTCGCTGGCGCTATGTTTGCCGATGCCGTCGCCGCCCTGCTGCTGAGACTTGTGCTGGCCGCCCTTTACCACTTTACCACTCAGGGGGCTAGAGGGGTAACGAGGCGTGGCAGTGCCTACTCCGCCCCTGCTGCTTCAGTTGCGAAGCGCGCGAGGTTTGGCTGATCGATATCGATCAGGGTAAATTGCGTTCGCTGCGGAAGCGCCTCGAAGAAACGAACGATTCTCCGTCGTCCGGGTGTTTGTTGGGTATTTTTTTGTGTGTGTGTTTGTCCCCGGGGGTGTTTGTAACACGGCACGACCGCTGAGGCCCACAGCGGCAAGCAGCAGCAAGCGCGGCGCCACCTTGTCTACCACCACCGGGAGAGGCCGTGCCCTGAGCAGGATTAGCGGCAGCGCTAGCGCGCGCTTGGGTGCTGGTGTTGCCACTTGCACACGGCGATTGTGAAACCGCCGATTTCGAAACAGAGGAGCTCGCTGATGCCACTTCTGCTCGCACAAGCACCTCCCGATCACGAGCGGCACGAGTGAAGTTGGGAGGGATGGCTCGTACTGCCGTACCGTGGCGGACGGAAGCTTAGCCCCAAGTAGTGCAAGCGGGACCTGAGGAACGAGAGGCTATCCGCAGAGCTCTAGAGGATGTGGAAACGGAACGCACAGGAGCTGCTGCGTGTGTTTATCGTGCAGCAGCGCGGGGAGAGAGGGCGAGGATGGCATGTTCATGCTGAGCAACGACGGCTCTGGCCCAGCGCATTGCCGGCCTTGACGGGCGGCGCAGGCAGAATTGTGTAGCTAGCTTCCATACACGCGCGGAGGCTAGGAAGGAGCGCATCTGTAAGAACACAGTGCCAGCGGGCCATTGTCATTGAAAATAAGGGAAAAATGGGGGATGTGTGGGCGTGCTGCGCAGCCTAGGACGGCTTCAACTCGGAACGAGACAGCTAATCCAGAGCTGATGGGTGGCGGTGGCGCTGCAGCGGTTGGAGTTGACTGTACCGGTGTGACAAATCTTAAAGACAGCTGCACCATCAGAACATGCTGTAGCGACGATACAACCCCCATTTGCGCAGAGTAATGCGTTGCTGCTCCAAGCGGAGCCGCTGCACTGTGCATGCAGCAGCAGCTGTTGTTGAGGGACCAAGAAGCCCACACAGCATCTGAGCGGTAACACCGTTGGCCATGGCTGTCAACACTGCCAGCGCAGAAGCGGTGTGAGCACGGGGTGATGGGCCTGCCACAGCTGCCTCGAAGCAGAGAGGAGCAGCTTTGACTTGTGTGGAACACCGAATTGAGGCAAGGCTGCCCACGCTTCCCGGCTACTGCGCAGGAAAACTGCCGGGGTATCGCAGGTGGTGGATCGTACTGCACCCGCGGGCCGGCAGCTGCTGCAGCCCGAGTGTCTCGCCTTTGAATGGCTGTGGCTGCATCTCCCCATCACGAGTGCATTATCCGTTGGAAGCTGCAAGCTGTGGTCAG
The DNA here is from genome assembly GCA_032358315.1 of Ophiocytium majus. Classification (NCBI taxonomy): domain Eukaryota; class Xanthophyceae; order Mischococcales; family Ophiocytiaceae; genus Ophiocytium; species Ophiocytium majus. Next base: position 20,706 of record JAULBY010016101.1, read on the forward strand.
CAGCGTCGCAGGCGCTGCACAGCCTGACACTACCACTGCGCACAGCCACGCCACCGTCACCAGCAACTGCCCACACATGCACTGGGGATCGCTTCCGTTGCCATGCCCAGTGGCAGCACCAACCTAGCATGCACTGCCGTTGAGCGGGCTCACCGGGAGAGTATTGATATGGTTTAGGCTGTGTGTGTAGGTCGGTGATGATGCAACAAGGGTATGGCTGCTCAGCACTTAAGTGCTTGCA
>JAULBY010016112.1:0-20945 GCA_032358315.1 Ophiocytium majus
CGGGGGCACGCCGATGCTCGCGCTTGCCTCCCCAAGCACACACAAGAGTTACGGGCTGCTGGCCGTATGCCAAGGGTGCGCCGTGCGGTCTCTCGTAGCGTGTGTGCGCTGGTTGTGGCAGCGAGGACCCCAGGTGGGCCGGTGGGGGGGGCCAACTCGCCCACCAAATCCGGACATGAGTAAGTTTTTCCTTCCGGGTGTTTTTGCAGAAAACCAGGCGCACACGAGTTTTTGCTGATACACTCATACACACATTAGCGCAGCACTCGTGGTGCAGGAGAGTGGGTGCGGCTTTCAATCCGGACATAGCCACCGTCATGAGCGGGCAGCGGCAGCAACAGCCGATCCAGGGGTCGGGGAAGCGTGGAGCAAATGTACTGCCAGCTGCGCCTCCGCAGCAGGGTGCCAAGACCGTTCGCCAGCAGCAGCGGCCTTTAGGTGAGAGCAACAGCGTTGGCAGCTTCATGACCATGGTTAGCGTCAGCAGCAGCAGCAGCAGCGAGACACCGGCACCACAGAGCCGCGCCTCAGTACCAGCTTCAGTGGCAGTGGCAAACGAGCAGGTTGGACATCATGGAAGAGTGTCCAACCCCAGGTAGAAGTGCCCCTGCAGCAACAGCTGCACGAAGTCGCTGACAACTTGGAGAAAATGGGGGGCACATTCAGCCACAATATTAAAGCATTGAAGCTGGTAAGCTATGTGGTTGTCAACTCTGGTGCGCCCCCCTGGTGGGGCCCGACTGTTGACTATGCTTAGGAGCCTTCTGCCAGCAGCCCTGGGATCTGCCTGCTCTCCACCCCGGGTGCCCAGCACACTTTTTCTGAGGGGAAAAAAATTGTGTGCCCAGTCAAGCACCTGCACCACTCGTCTGCAGATAGACTTATTTACCTTGTTGACCCAAAGGTGATGTGGGTGCATGGTCTGGCCTGTCCTCTGTGACGCCGCAACGTGGCGCTCAGTGTGGTTTCTCACACGAGCACGATGTGGTGCATATACTACTGTACAGTGTCTGCAAACAGTTCGAGGATGGCCAGGCATTTTGAAAGTTTCTCGCCACCCTGAATGTTTCACAAAGCCAGCAGTAGCTCAATCGATTGGTTTTTGTGAGAGGAACCCAACAAGGGTGGTACAAAAGTGGGGAAACCTTGTTGGCTCGACTTTTACGTAGAAGAACTGGTGCTGAGCACCCAGCCGAGTGGCACTTCGGAGCCTGTCGCGCCTGCCCATGAGGGTTCCCCACTTTCCTACACGGCTCATCTGAACCATCTTCTCCAGGAAGCGTTCTTTTGCCTAGCTCAGCAGAATCCAACTCGTTCAGGGTGGAGAGCAACTTTCAAAGGTGTGATGCGTGCTGGCAGATGGGTGGCTCCCGGGGGGGCTGGCGGCTGCCAGCGGCCAGCGCGCTGCTGACGCCCTTAGTAGGAGTGGCAGATGCAGTGAAAAGCAAGCGATAACGTACGCTGCTGGCTGGCATTGGTGTGTGTCCTGGCCCGTGACGTCTGGTCCAAAAAGTCAAACCCCTTCACCAGCAGCAGCAAAAAGGGGGGGTCATTGTTTTGACACCTTCCCGACCTCTGATGGCGATGCTGCCTCTAGGCCCTACCCATAGGTGTCCTAGGGTGCTGCTGCGCTAGGCTACCGCTCCTCGCCGCCCTGCCTACGGCTCGTAGCCCCGCTTCACAAAACCCTAATGCTGCATGCATAAGCACCCTTCGTTCAGTTGTCCCGCGCCTTGCTGAGCACGACGTTGTCTGTATGTTGGGGCACGCACTGTTGGGGACGGCCGCCACGCTGCCGCCACCGCCGTGGCGCCCTAGTGAATATGGTAGCTTGACAGCAGCTCTGGCCATGGCGCTAGGTGCGGCTGCCAGCGGTGGTGTGTAGCACGCGTGAGCGTTAACCAAAGTCTATCCCACAAGTCACTGCAGGCACTGTACGCATCCGCAGCGGGTATGCAGGAATTACCAGTGACCGTAATGTTTCCGAATTACGATTCCGGCAACTCTAGTCACAGCATATCAATTTTTCATCATACGGCGTGTGCCATAGTTTCATCAACATGTTCATCACACGGCCTGTGAAACATAGGTTTTGTACCTTCATAGTGTTTGCGCTTGTGGCTAGGCCAGGTCATACAGGCCAGCATGAAGAAATCTCATCTGCCCAGTCCCATTCAAGACATGCTCACTGTGGCATGGCTTCGCGCGTGCAGTCAACAACAGGTAGTGCTGCTAGCAGGTAGGCGTGAGTGTTACGTAGGTGTAGCCTAAGAGGGGCCATTCCAGGTGATAGCAAAGCTGCACTTTCTTTTGCGCCTCAACAAAGCTCGTCGCTGCTGCGTGTTGTCGCCGCTGTTGTGCCTCCTGGACCACCATAGGGCCGGCAGGTGCCTCTGGCGCGTGAAATCATGGCCGGCAACAAGCTCGGCAAAAAGCTCATGGAGCTGGACGAGTGAGGCTGTGGTGTGCTTGAGGCCCGCAACCACTGTCTCACCTGGGAAGCAACGAAATTCAAATACCACTTTGGTCTTTTTGGTCGGTCACGTTTGCGCCGCGTGGCACGAGGATGCTGGTGCTGTTGCGCTGCTGATGCTGCTGCTGTGCTGCTTGTGCCGTGTCCAGAGTTGCCGCACACTGTTGTCATGCTCTTTTACCCCGAGAGCATTGCACCAGAGACCTGGCGCGCTGGCGCACACCACTGACGGCGTGTTTAAGCTTGCTTCAAAAACCACTTGGTCTTCTTTGCACGGTCACGTTCGCGCCGCGTGGCACGAGTGCCGGTGCTGTTGCGCTGCTGTGATGCGACTGCGCTGTTGGTCCAGAGTTGCTGCACGCTATGTTCATGCTCGTTTTCCGTGAGAACATTGCGCTGCCGCACGGTGCGGCCGCGACGCCGTTGAGCTTCGTGCTTGTTGTCGACATTTTCATCATACGGCGTGTGACATAGTTTAATCCTTTTTTCCCGAATTATACGGCGGGTGACATAGTTTTATCAACACTTTCATCATGCGACGTGCGACAGAGTTTTCGTACCTTCATAGTGTTTGTGCTTGTGGCTAGGGACCAGGTCATGCAGGCCAGCATGAAGCTTGCCTGCTCGCAACTTTGCCGCACACCCACCACACACTGGGGAGCCACCACCGCCCGAGCCGCCACCACCACCGGAGCCAGGTCGAGAGGCGCGCGGGGCGTCCGAGTGGGCAGGCCGGCCGCCATAGGATACACCGCCGTCTGGAGTCCCTACCTCATATGCCCAGTCCCATCAAGGCATACTCGCTCGGCACGGCTTTGCACGTGCAGTCGACAACAGGAAGTGCTGCTAGCAGTAGCGCCTGTGTGTATGCAGGCGTAGCCTAAGAGGGGCCGCTTCCAGGCAAAAGCATGTGCACGAGCGCACCTGTCAGACTGCGTCTGCTGCACTATTTTTTGCGCCTCAACAGTGCTCCGTCACTGCTGCGTTTTGCCGCCGCTCTTGTGGGCCACCACAGGGCCGGCAGGTGCCTCTGGCGCGTGAAATCATGGCCGGCAACAAGCTCGGCAAAAAGCTCATTGAGTTGGACGAGTGAGCTGTGGTGTGCTTGATGCTCGCAACCACAACGTCTCACCTCCAGGGGAAGCAACAAAATTCAAATACCACTTTGGTCTTTTTTGTCGGTCACATATGCGCCGTGTGGCACAAGGATGCTGGTACTGTTTCGCTGCTGATGCTGCTGTGCTGTTGGTCCAGAGTGGCTGCACGTTCTTGTCACGCTTTGGTTTCGCGAGAACATTGCACCAGAGACCTGGCGCTGTCGCACATGATGGCGTGTCGAAGCTTGCTTGCTTCAAAAACCACTTGTTTTTTTTTGCACGGTCACGTTCGCGTCGCGTGGCACGAGTGCCGGTGCTGTTGCGCTGATGATGATGCGGCTGCGCTGTTGGTCCAGAGTTGCTGCTATGTTCATGCTCGTTTGCACCAGAGACCTCTGGCGCTGCCGCACATGTTGAGCTTGGAGCTGTGCGTTCGCGTTTTGTTGGGCGGCGCATGCGCGTTCTCCGATTGCTCCAGGTTTCAGCGAAATTTGGAGGCTGCAGCAGAGAGCCAGCAGGCGGAGGCCGCTTCAACGACGCCATGAGCAACAGCAGCGTATAACCGCGGGATAAGGGCAGCAGGATAGTAGCGGCAGCAGCGACACCACAGGTCGTAGGTCCCTCACAACCAGATAAGAGGGTGGTGATCAGCACTTTTCCGCTGCAGCAACCGGTCCAGCCGCAGGGAGATGGCGAGCAACAACGTTGACAGCAACATGGGCGCATGCGAAGACGCAGAGTGCCTGGCTGCGCTGCTGCCCGTTGAGGCAGTGTGCGACCCCGTAGAGGGCTGCTGCGACCTGGCTGACGAGCTGCCCGTCAATGCGGTCGAAGAGCAGGACAACAACACCAGGCAGTTCGTTGTGAGAAGCGCGATGGCGTTCGGCATGCCTATGTGCTTGGCCGGGGTTGGGGCGTCCCTGGCGGGCGCAAGCGAGTCCATGTGGCAGCAGCACGAGGCTGCTGGCCACCCGAGGGAGGTCAGCGACATGGCATGGGCTGCGGGGATCAGCCTGTCGGTGAGTAAATGGTGGCTCCCGTGTGCCTGTGCCTTTCGTGCAGGGGGCGGTGCTGTGGTGGTGTTGCTGCTGCAGGTCGCGGCGGTGCTGCTGCTGCAGCCGCCGCCGTTCACAGACTCGCTGCTGCTGCTGTCCCTGCAACTGCAGAACGCCTGCGCCATGCGCCTCCCCCTGGTTCAGTGCCCGTGCTGGCTGCTGCCTGCCTGGTCTCATTTCGCTGCTGCCGTTCTCCCGTCACGTCTCGGTCCTGCTGCCGCCGTCACTGCTTCCTCCCCCTCTTTCCGTTCACCGCACTACCTCCACCAGGCGTGCGCGCTGCTGGCGCTGGGCCTGGGTGTCATGCGCAGCATGCAGACCCCCTCCACAGGCGACGCCCCCGCCCCCGTGGACCTCCGCTGCGCGGACGAGCAGCTGCAGCAGTGCAGCGGCAGCAAGCCGCCCGTGCGCCAGATATGCCGCACCTGCACGCCTCTGAGCGCGGCGCACGCCACGCCGCCGGCGTGCACGGTCATGTTTGGACTGCCGTGGGCATTCACGCTGCGCGCACAGGCGGACTACGCTGCCGAGCAGGCCCTGCTGCAGTACCCGGCGTCAACCAACTGGGTGGCGTGGGCGGCGGGCGTGCACCTGTCGGTGAGTGCGAAATTCGGCGTCGACGGCTGCGTGTGTTGAGGTGCCGCGCTGGGAAGCGGTGGTAGGTAGGGGTGCTGCGGCGGTGGCAGCGGCAGCAGTTGCCAGCAGTGGCAGCACTCAGAAGCGGCAGCAGCAGATGCATGCGCCAGCTACGCGCGTGCACCTAGTGCCCAGGGCCCAGAGCAGCTGGTACAAGGCTGCGCGCCATTGGACACTGGTGTCCCATCATCACAGCCCACAACATTTCAACCTCAACAGGCGTCAGCTCGGCCACTGCCGCCGGCTGCCACAACCCCACCTGCACACCACCTGTGACATCTATCTTGCACGGCAAACCCCGCAGGCTGTGCCGCCACACAAAGGATAGGCTCAAGCTTCTCTATTCGTTATACCAGTAATTTACTTGGCTTGAAGAATACTACTAGTAGTAGAAGTTACTCTTCTTGTAGCGGTAGGGGACTCACCACTTTTTCACCTGCAACACGTGCCTACACCACAGGTCATCGTCCTGCTGGCTGTGTCATTTGCCATTCTCGCTGGGATCGAAGCCGTGGAGGCGGCCGAGCGCACCCCCACCAGGACCGTCTACCGCTGCGACGCCTGCTACCAGGCCAAGCTGCAGGCCAGCACCGCTGCTGCAGCGCCCGTTGCCGCTGCCCCCGCCGCCGCCGCGCCCGCCGCCATGCCGGCCGTTGTCGACAAGACCAACGCCGGCACGCAGCTGCTGAATCTGTCGGCAATGGTGGCGGCGGAGGCGCGCGATGTGTCGTCTTTCGGCGGCTAGTCACTTTCGTTTACCAGATCGCCCCCCCCGCCCCAGTCACTGGCCGGAGGGCAGTTTGTCGCCACGCAGCTCCCGCTGCAGTGGGGGCAGGGCGGGCCCCCTGCTGAGGCCCCGCCCTTCCTTAGGGAGCATTTGAGGCGCAGCCGCCTTCAAAGTTTTTTTCGCGGCAGGTCTGCTGCTGGTGTGACGTTCACACCGTCTGTCGCGGCGGCGGCAGACTGCCCCTGTTGCGGCCCCCAGGAGCTCCCACACTAGAGGGCGCATCGCTTTTACGACAGCGGTGGGCAGTCACACATTAGCAGTGAGAGCCCAACGTAGCGGCAGCAGTGTGGCGGCAGTCAGCATTGGGGCCTGTTGTGGCGGCGTGCGCTCCCCGCACGCTGCAGCACACACACACGCCATGTACACAGGGAATTTTACAAGGAATATTCTTTCCAGCAGATGCACCGCGGACGGCGCGCGCCCACCACGTCGCGTCTGTTTGTAGTAGAGGATAGCCGAGACGCTACTGTCGGTGGTTCAGGTAGTCAGCCCTGTGCTAGCGGTACATACGCCCTGTACATACTGTAAAGTTCAGTCTGTAATACATGCAAGTGCAGAGATGAATTCATGCTCACAGTATGAGCCCGCGACACTGGTGGGGGCCAGTGTTGCGGGCTCCTCTGGATGGCGCTGCTGCACTCTCTGCTGTGACCAGACTCGCCGCCGCCGCTGCCTGCACGCTGTGCATCCCCACATGCGCAAAACACTGTTGTGTGCGCATGTTGCGTATATGGGCCGTCCTTGGTGCTCTTGCATGATTTGCACACTGTTGGAGAGATCTATGGAGCGCTTTTGGATGAAAAAAATGGGGCAAAATACGGAGTTTTGCGAACCTGGTCATTGCCCGGGTGATCCTTTGCCAGCATTTAGCACTTCAACTTGAGTTAATGATTAATTGATTATGCGTGGCCCCGCTGTGCAGCCGTGGCAACCGTCCCACATGATTTGCATTCGACACGCAGATGTATTATACCCTATCCTGCCAGCGTGCGCTGTGCCACACAGCTGCTATGTACAACAGGTCCCCTGGGACATGGGGCTGTAATCCGTTTGAGTAGTGCTCTGGCAACATGCCAGGCTTTTCCCTTAGAGTACTGAGCATCGCCAGCATTTTCGCTACCTGTCCGATTTGTAGTCACACGCACCGTGTGCAAAGGGCTTTCCGCGCCCTAAGCGGAGGTTAATAAAAGTACAACAAGTGGCACAGCGCATGGTACTAGTGCACTGCCCCACAAGGGTGCGCTGCGCCAGCCCATGCAGTGCACTGCTTGTACAGGCATGGGGCTGTAATCCGTTAGAGTAGTGCTCTGGCAACATGCCAGGCTTCCCTTAGAGTACGCAGTGCTGAGCATTGCCCGCTTTTTCGCTACCTGTCTGATCCTTTTTCTGGTCACGCGCACCGTGTGCAAAGGGCTTCCCGCGCCCTTAGCGGAGTTTAATAAGTGTACACATGATACATATTTAAGGGGTCTTACGTGCTCCTGCTGGACTCGGCCACGACGGCGCCGATGGCGAGCAGCACCGCCGTCACCAGAAAGACGATGGCCAGGACGCCGCCCCAGAAGAAGGGGCGCGGCTGCGCAGCGCAGGCAGTGTCGCGCGCGCAAGGGGGTAGCACCAAGCTCAAGTGCTTGAAGTGCAGAAAAATGGAGGCAGAGGTAGTAATGGGCACGTGGTGGACTGTATGCGGCATTGGGTTTTTTGCGGTGCAGGCGCGGGGTGTGGGGGTCATTACTGTGCCATGGTGACTGTCGCAAGTACAGGGAGTGTGTGCGCTTGAGTGGTGGGGCATGCTATGGGCGCAGCTACGCGCTTCCTTAGGAGTGCGCAATGCTGAGCATTGCTTGTTAGCTAGCCACAGGAGACAGCATGTATGATAGTGCCTTCCCCAGTCACACCTGCGCCATGTGCACAGGGCCCTTTCCCTAAGCGGAGTTTAATACTTCAGTAGAAGTACTTGGAAGTACTTCAGAAGTACAAGCACACAGACTCCAAGCCTGCCCTGTAAAATGTTCGCACAAAAAACAAAAAAATGCTCGTTGGGCGCCGTGGGGCGGACATGGTGTGTTGACCTCACCTCTGACTTGAGCGCGCAGCTCTCGCCATAGCAGCGCCACAGCCTGCGGCGCGGCGGCGGCGGGCACGCGGCGGCGCGGCAGCAGAGCGCATGGTGCATAAACTCACTCGCCAAGCAGGAACTAAGTGGTCTCCTGGACACAGTGGCAACCATCTGTGGGTGGGGCGCGGCTTCCTATGGTATACACATATTCTTCGGACATACATGTGTTTACATATAACTAATTATAAATAAACCATGTATATATACTTCGAAGTAGGTATGATAGTAACTGCCATGCTGCGTACACCAGGCTGGCCATGCCGCCACAGCCGCGGCGGGCCACCGGTTGCAGCATGAGTCTGAGCAGCAGGCAAGTTGCAGTTGTACTTGAAGTAGCAGGCAAGTTGCAGTTGTACTTGAAGTAGCAGGCACGTCACCCACCCTGCTGTCCTGGCCTGGTAGACGGTCTCCGCGGGCGGTATGTGCTCCACCACGTGGTTGTACCGCACCCAGGGCACAATCTGCACGCCGCGCGAATGTGAGGGGAGAAAGGGGTGCTCAGCACATCAGCCAGCAGCCACCAAAGGCACAGCTGTACAGCACTGGTGCTGATGGCAACATGGCTGCTTACACAGTGGCATGGGCAGCACATGTGCGTGCTGCAGGTCGGGCCGGCTTCGGCTGCAAGGGGCACATAAGGTTGTACTATACTGGGTGTTGGCGGAGGGGAGCAAAGTTCCGAGTTGAAGTAGGGGTGGTATAGCACACACACGTTTGTGTGCTACTGATGCTGCTGACAATGGTACTGCGAAGTTGAAAATTTGCCACCCAGAATGGTGTCTTTGAAAGGTGCCCTGCTGCACAGACACGACAGATAGCCGCACATAACACACAGAAGCATCCACAGAGGACCTTGACACCAATCCGCGAAATTCCGGCAAAGTCAAACAAGCTGCTGTGCAAGGTTATGGCGGAGGCACCAGTGATTCTGTGTTAGCATGCATTAGTGAGAGGGTGCCTGGTCGTGAAGGGGTGCTTTGAAGCATCGGCAGCAGCGCGCGCTACGGCAGCTTGTTGCTGTCGCTGCTGCTCCTCCCGGGTGGCTTCCTGCAGAGTGAGCGTTCCAAAGCCGGAACCGGCTCCAACACCAGGCACCACTCACCACGCTGACGCACAGAGTCGCCAGGGTGATCGCCAGGTTGAACACGATGCCCAGTTGGACCGCTGACATGGTGCCTCTGCCGCCGCTGGTGACGCTGCTGCTGCGCCGCTGTCGCTATTCTGTGTGGCACCGTCACGACCGAAAGCCGCTGTGTGACTCGCCCCTTTCCGACGTACAGCTAGCGGGAGCTCTGTTGCGCTGGGTTCTGCGGGTGAAGGCGGGAGGTGAGCAGGTTCGCCGAGGCGTGGCTCCGTGCGTCCGTGTGGGTGTCGCGTGCCAGCGCTGGCGGTAGTAAAGATGGTGATTCGCCGCTCTTCATTTGGTGTGCGACTTCTGCAGCTTCAACCACTGCGGGGAGGCAATGGGCTTCAACCAGGCTGTGCTCAGCACGAAAACGGTTGTGAAACAGTTGTGCAGTGCTGTGCTGCTGCACAGAGGCGAAGTTCGGAGGCAACGGCAGCGGGCGGGCAGGGAGCCATTGCTTGCGCAGCAGCACGTACGTGCGACGTGCTGGCGCTGGTTTTCTGGCTGCAGCAGCTTCAGTCTGCCACGCCCAAGCAAAGTTGCAAGTTCTGCCAGTTGTTCTGCAGCAAAGCAGCAACTGAATTGTGCAGGCTGCGGCTGCAGCTGAGTCGCAACAGGCAAGCAAGGAGCGGCAGGCAAGCCTGGACCATAAACAGCATTACCAAAACCGTGCTTCTGGCGTGTGCCGCCGCTGGCACCAAGTGCACTGAGCACCTGGCGTGGAGCCAGCCTGGGAGCCGGCAACGCCTTGGTGGCACGGCAATAGCATTCAGGTGCGGTAACAGCACCAGCAGCAGCGGGAGCGGCCGCAGCGGCAGCCATGGCGGAGCGGCCTGAGGGAGAGGAGCAGCAGGACATAGACCATGGCAAGAAAATACAGATCTTCCAAGCGGTGAGTTGCTGCCTTTGCTTGCGACCAGCGATGGGGGTGGATAAGTGCCGAAGGCAGCAGTATGCACCTTGTCCATTGTGCCAAACGTAAAACGGTGAATAGCAAGTCTGTGATGGTGCCTCTGACCCACAGCGAAATTGTGTGAGGCGTCCCACAGGGCACCCAGGAAGACCGCTCACGGTAGTTGATCAGTGTGTCACACACACCGGACTGTGCAGCAGCCGGCACCCCACCCGAGCCAGCACTGTGGCGCAAAAGTGCAGTGAGTGCTGATGTCCCGATGTGTGCCCTATGGCATGTGCCCGGCCTGCAGGCTCAAATGTGAGCACGGTGCCGCGCTGTGCCTCTGCCTCATCACATTTGATCCTGCGGGCATTTTGATGCTCTGCTCTCTGATGGCAGCAGTGGTTCCTTGTCCGCCAGGGCGCACCTGGACAGCACCTGGCAAACCGGTTGCCTTGTCATTGCCTGCATTGGCGTGGTGTGGCTGTGAAAACCTGCCAAGCGCCTATTTGGTTGCTGCGGGCTATTGGCGCCCACACCGTGGCGGCGCTGCCTCTGCTACACCGCACTTCGTGTCTACACACCTGGGCCATACTCGAAATGTGATAGCAGTGCCGGTACGCAGTGGCTAGTGGCGAAGTAGTTACTGGTGTGACTTTGTTTTATTGGACCCAAAGAGGGGGGGGGGGGGTCATTAAGTTGGAAGCCACACTGATACCATTGAAGGCAAATTACCCCGCCCTTTACGATACCCGACAGCGCAAGACAATGGGAGGGGGGGTGGTACGTTGATTTTTTGGAGCAACCAAAATAATTGCCAAAACCTGGTAACTACTTCGGCACCTAGGCGGTACATGGTCCATCAAACTTACTTATAAAGTATAAGGACGTTGTATTTATATCTTAGACAACAACCCTGCGCGGCGCCCATGTCGGCCCTAGCCAAGCGCCTCTCGTGCCAGTTTGGGTTGTCTTCGGGCTGGCTCAGGCTCACCACTCCCTGGGGCCCAAATGTGGCAATTTCTTTTCTTTTTTACTTCTTTTTGGCCACAATATCACCAGCGCAGCCAAAACCTAGTTGAACTTGCAGCCACGGGTAGGGCCTGCACGCGATGCTTCGCCGCCTGCCAGAGGTCTGCCCAGTGGCACCTGATGGCGGTGCGCTTTCGGGCTGCCGCTGCTTTGTCTATTCACACTGGCGACCCTGCCCAAAACTTTTTATGAGAGTCGAAGTCGGTCTTATACCTAGTCCATAAGGGTACTGGCCGACGAATTTAGGGTGGGGGGCTAAGTAGTTTTCAGTACTGGTAGGTGTCAAGCCACGGACTTGGGAATTTTCACTTGCCCCAGCCACAGCAGCATTTGGGATTTGAGCAACCTTTTCGGTCCGTTTCGCAAGGGCTAAGGGAGTATCCAAAGGGCAGCTGCCTCTGAGCAGTTTTCCACCCCGCACCCCGCTCCTTCGAATCTGTAACACGTGGGCACTGCAAGCGCCTGCTGAGGGCAGTTCTGTAGTATTATGCAATATAGGGACGGGAGGCCATGTGTGTGCTGGGTGCCTGTGGAAGAGTGCAAGTGAACGAAGCACAAAGTGTTGCTGTGCCACATGTTGCTGTGGTGCGGGGCAAGGTGCCAGCCAAAGCCTGGGGGGTGCTTCATCCACATGGTCAGCACCACGTAGCCCTGTGCCACGGTGCATCCAGCGTGTGTACTTGTGGGTGTAAAAGAGGAGTGTGTGTGGCCTAGTGCAAGGGATTGGCCGCCCATGACAGCAGCACATGCGAACAAAGACATACACCCGCTGTGGTTTTGCCACGTCCCGTACGCCACAAGTGTCAAGTAGCTGTTTGTGAGGATGAGCCGGCATGAGACCACTTGGGAGGGGTGGTGGACCCCCCTCACAACACATGGAAGCATAAATGCCCGTTGGTTTAAAAGCCACCCTCCGGTGCGTTGCCGTCGCAGCACCATGCCTGCCAGTTCAAATACCTGGTGTTCATCACCACCTCACACGCGCCACTAGCAGTACACCACGCCACTGGCATGACCTGGCATGCCGCAGCAGCAGCTGAAATGTGGTGCTCACCCGCTCAGCACGCGTAAATGCCTGGTTTGTAGGCACCACCTCGCATGGGCCACCGGCATTTACGCCACGCCCCTGGCATGACCTGGCATGCCACAGCAGCAGCTAAAATGTGGTGATCGCCCGCCCAACACGGGGTTGCTGCCCTCCACAGGACATTCCAGAGGCGCTGCAGAAGAAGGCCATCAACCGCGTTGTGGAGGTGCTGCAGCGGCTGGTGGTGGCAAAAGACATCGCGGCGGATGTCAAAAAGGTATGAGCCGCCGCGACAGTTATGGAAGGGTCACATGAAGAAGTTTTCTTGGAAGTTGGCATTAGGAAGGGTCACATGAAGAAGTTTTTTTTATTTGGCATTTAACGCGCGGAGTAAGGCTTGTGCATGGCGGACGTCACTAAAAGGGAGCTGCGGAGAAGTTGAAGATTTTGTTGAAATTGAACAGAGTAGAAGTTGGCATATGCGGCCCTAAGGAGGGTGCACACAGGCCGTGTTCAGTTGCAGCGCTGTGGAGATGGTGCAGCGGTAGGCGGTGGCAAAGGACATCGCGGCGGATGTCAACAAGGTGGGAACCGCCACGAGAGTTGCGGACACATGAACCTAATGTTGAACTTGCCATTAAGCGTTGCAGACAAGGGCCCTTTTTTTTACAAAGTGGTCCAGCGAAAGGCAACCAACTGTGTGGTGGAGGTACTGCAGCGGCTGGCAGTGGCTAAGGACATTGCAGCGGTGTCAAAAAGGTAGGGCCGGTGGATAAGTTGAAGTTTATGTTGAAGACAGGCAGAGTTGAAGTTGGCATAGGAGGGCGCAGATGCCCTCGCGCAAGTTCGCATTGGAGGGCTCACATGCCCTCGCGCTGTTCCACTGCAGCACTGTGGAGGTGCTCCTGCGGCTGGCCATGGCAAAGTACATTGCGGAGGGGGTCATACAGGTGTGTCAACTTGAAGTTAAGGTGGGACCTGTAGACAAGTTGAAGCTTATGATGAAGTTGGTCAGAGTTGAAGTTGGCATCAGACTGCACTCAGAACCCCTGTTCCAGGGCAGCGCTGTGGATGTGCTGCATTATGGCATGCCAAAAAGGTGGGAGGCGCGGGTGTTGCCCACGGGCCGCATGAAGTTGAAGCTTGTGTCGAGGTTGGTACCAGTTGAAGTTGGCACAAAGACAACTGCAGTGCGGTACAGGTGCTGCAGGGCCTAGTGCTTGGCCAAGGAAAGGGCCGGATGCGGAAACATGTGAGTTTGAAGTCGCTGGTCGGCCAACACCCGTCGGTTATTTGTGCCTAGCCCCTCCACCCCTTTTCGTATCGGTGTACAACATGGTAGCAGTAAATACAAAGTGCTCTGCAGTTACCGATACTGACGCTGCTGCTGCTGCCGCCGCTGCCACCGCTGCTGCTGCTGCTGTCACTGCTGCTGCCGTTACCACTGCTGCTGCTGCCGCTGCCCCTACTGCTGCTGCCGCTGCCGTTGCCACCTGGCTGCTGCTGCTGCTGCTGCTGCTGCTGCTGCTCCTGCTACTACTTCCTGCGCCATCAGTACTTTGACCAGGAGTGCGGCGGCACGTGGCACTGTGTGGTGGGGCGCAGTTTCGGCTGCTCAGTGACGCACGAGACCAAGTACCTGCTCTTCTTCAGGTGCGAACCACTGCGCGCATAAGTAATACCGGGTATAAACATTAACAGAAGTGTATAATTTGAAGCAAATAAAATCAGGGTCATATTGAAGTACACCTAGACATCTGCACCCAAACATGTGCTGGAAGTCCTGTGCATATGGCGCGCGCATGAGTGAAGGAAGCATGACCACACAACATGCTGTTTTCTATTGCTAGCTAACAAAATGGCAATGCTCAGCACCTGAAGCACTAGCCCAGCCGCTTTCCCTCCCCTTTCCAGCATGTGCATCACACCTTGTGCGCCGTTGCGTGCCTCACACAATGCCACCCCGGCCGCATGTGCCGCAACCCTTGCGCCCGCCAGGTGTGAGCAAACATACGTGCTGCTTTTCAAGAGCCAGGAGTAGCACTCCCTTCCCCTCTCCCGCAAGGCAGCAGCTGTGGCACCGCAGCTGGGAGTGCGTGCGACGGCGCCGTGAATTTACATGGCCCACCGTTCTGCCGCGCGCAGCGGTGCTCAGCAGCAGCAGCAGTGGCAGAGCTCAGCAGCAGCGGCAATGGCAGCGCTCAGCAGCAAGTCCTCTGCGCGGGTGCGACTGCCGCAGCCACCGCCTGCGTGCTCAGCAGCAGGCTCTGTTCTGCTCAGCAGAGCTGAGGGCGCACACGCACTGCACGCGCACACACCCTGAGAGACAAGGGGTGGGTTGCTGCTGCTCCGTGTGTCATGCAAGCTGCCTGTGGTGGCTGGCATGAGAGTAGTGGCGACTGTACAATTTGCCACCGCCGCTGCTGCCGCCAGGGCTGCGCTCGCATCAATGGAGCTTTCCAAGACATGTATTTCGCTCTGTGGAACAGTCTTTGCCTGCGCTGGCGCTTTCTTTTGCCTGTGGCCAGACACTCTGCAGCGACATTGTCTCTTCATGTGTGCCCACGGACAAACGCGTTGTCCGAAGTTCAGTGTAGACAGCAGCGCATGTACATCATCCCTTCGTGTGCCCACTGACACCACACAGAGAATTTTGACATGACTGCAGGCAGCGGCGCATGCACACCAGGCACGGCAGCAGCAGCGGCACCATTGCGGACTTGTGTCTGCGTGTACATGTTGTAATATCGCTTCGGTGCGCGGGCGCGACAACGCGCCGAAGCCTGCCGCCGCACCTGCCCCTGACACACACATGCTTGATTGCTGATCCGGACACGTGACCCAGACAGTATGTATACGTGTTTGAGTATTGATCAGTCGCTTCTTGAAGTGACCAGGCACACATAATCGTGCCCCTGACATACATACTGACTGGGTCAGGTGTGCGGGGTCAGCAATCAGGACTACTGAGACACGCCGCACTCGTACAGCCCCCTGCCGCAACCGAGCCGTGGTGACTCACTGTGTTGCAAGCGCGTGCCGCACCAATGCCGCATGGTAATCGGCATTGTGTGGTAGCCTTGACACAAATGATTGGGGGGGGGGCACCCCCGCAGCCCGTGTGCTGCACCTGCTGGGTTCTCAGCAGAATCTGGCTGCCCGCCACTCGAAAACCACGATAACGAAAACGTAACGCTGCTCCCGGTGCCGCAGTGTGTACACACGCTGGCGGCAGTTGAAGTTGATACTTGAAGTTGCACACTGGCGGCAGTTGAAGTTGATACTTGAAGTTGGGCAGCAGCTGCTGCGCGCCGCCGCTGCTGCTAAGCTTTCGTGTATACTCAGGCTAGACACTAGCGCACCGCAGGGGACTGCACCCCCACGGCTGCTGCCAACCCCACACGAGCGCACACAGCACTCTTGTACACCCCTTTGTCGCGCGAGCGCACTGGAAATGGTGGTGCGCACTGTGCCGCCGCAGGCGGTCGTAACGTGCCCGCGCCACACGCTGTCAAATGCAGCTCATGCGTGGCACCGCAGCGGCGGCGGTGCCGTAATAGCCACTTCCCCGCTGCTCCCCCCACATCAGGCGCGGCAGCATTAGTTCCGCGGCGGCGGCGGTGGCGGCGGCAGCCGCGGCGGCGGCGATGGCGGCGGCGGCGGCCGCGGTCGATCCTCCCCGCCTCAGCATGCCCGCAGGCAGTGAGCGCGCAGTGGCAGCGGCCGCGCTAGACTACACCATGCTGCCGCACGAGAGTCGCGACTGCGGCAGCGGCGGCGGCGGCGACGTGCGCGCGTCCAAGGGGGTGGGCGCGGCGGCAGAGGGAGAACGAGCTGACGGCCACGAGGGCAGGTGGCTGCCCAGCCCCGCGAAAAAGCCGTCGGGGCGCTGCAGAAACGGGGGCGTTATCTGTGGGGCAGGTGCAGTGGCGGGTGCCGTGTGCGGCGGCGGCGGTGGTGGCAGCGGAAGGTAGCAAGGAGTCACGAGGTTGGGTGAGCGTCTCAAGGGCTTGGAGGGTATGGGAAGTGGTGCAGTGTGCGAGGTGGTGACAACCATGACATGGCGCGGGAGCGGCTGTGGCTGCTGCTGCAGGCACATGCGAGCGGGTGCTCCACCCACTGACAATGTGCTCTTCACCCTTTGTCCGCACTCCGCTGCGGCGACAGGTGCTGTTGAGCGCAACTGCTGCTGCTGCTGCTGCTGCTGGTGAGCATTTCTGGCAAGCACCGAGTGATATTGCTGCTGCCCGCTGCTGCTGCTGCCGCTGCCGCCGCTGCTGAACAATGCTGGCAAGCACCGAACAACGCTGCCCAGCCATGCCTACCCCGCACCCACCAGCACCCACCACCATTGCACCCCCCCCTTCTGCTCACCCCTGATGGCACCTCCAGCTTCGGCAGCTGGTGCCAGTGTCGCTCTGCAAAGGATGGCCGCCGCTGCGCCAGCGCCCTGCTGTTTTGCCGCCACGGCGTGCGCGACGCCAGCAGGCCAGAGTTTGCGAAGTAGATGCTGCCGAGGATGATGGCATTGTCCTGCGCAAGCGCGCGAGCAACAGCGCAGGCGCGCAAAGCAGACCAGCAGGCACGCAGCCGCATATTGGTGGTAAGATAAGGGGTTAGCGCAAGGGGCAGCGATGGACATAACGCAGGTTATGATAAACTACGGAGTACATGTATCTCCAAGTATTATTTGTGTATGATAGTACCGGTACGTAGTAATATTCACATGGAGCCTGTCCTTTTGTGCATAGAGCGCCTCCAGGTGCCACGAGCGCAGTGGCGGGTCCAAGGGAGATGTGTCAGGGACAATTCAACTACAACTTCAACTTCAACCATGGCGTGAGGAGCCCCCGTGGCGCTGTGTGTGTGTGTGAGGTTGAAGCCAGCTGCTGTGGGCCTAGCACCTTCAGCATCAGCACACGTTACTTGTGCCTAGCGCGGATGGCAGTGGGCACCTGGAACACCCCAGACACTCTGCCGTCTTGCCCAAAGTGTACATGCACAAAAACCTTGGCAGCAACACTGTGCCTGTGCCCTGGCTGAGGAAGCTACCATAAGTGTGGGCGGCAGCCACACATGGCACATTGAAATGCACTCACACAAATACTTTGTGAGCCACTGTATGCACATCTGCTCTGGTGCCATGCGACACGGCGTATCACGTACGTACTTTGCACTTCTGAAGTACGTTGTACAAAACACGGCGTATTTCTGCGCCCAAAACCGCGATACACGGCGTATATGCCGTGTAAATACGTTCATCTGTTTACGTTATACGGCACATTTACATACGTTGTACGGCGTATAATGCGAAAATTATACGCTGTGACCCATCACTACATGTGCTCTGGTGCCATGCGGTACGGGTAGGACCGTGTAGGCCGCAGCGGTATCAGGTGTACGTGTTTGACATGCTCCATCCGCCGCGCACCAGGTGCACAGGGCCTTCCGCGCCCGAACCGGAGTTAAGTAGAAGTGTAATTGGTGTACATGTAGTGTACACCTGTAGTGTACTTCCGAAGTATATTGTGAAAGAAACCAAAAAGGTGACTGAGCCCAGGTACTCCCGTGGCTGGGGCAGAAAGCCAGGCCGAAGCCTGCGTGGTGATCTATCCACTTGGCCAGAACCAGTGGCCCACACCCTACACGCGCCGGTGAGTACCCTTGCATGTGTTCTGTTCCGAAACACCAACAGCAACCCCACACCCTAACCGCAACCCTAAGGGACCTGTACCCAGGCGATGACTACGCGGACCAGGTGCGCACCTTCTTAACTACAGTCATATGCCCTCCCTAGCCACAAGGTCACGACGCTCAGCACAGTGCACTCTAAAGTGCGCTCGGAATGCTGCTACAGCACCACTGCTACAGTACAAAGCGGGGTGTGATGCATATACTACTAGTGTGTGGCCGATCCATTGCTACCACCAGGGAGTCCGTGACTGCCATGCATGCGGTGTGAATCACCACCTGAGTGTTCGCAAAGGATGCAGCTAGTGTAAACCGTATGCTGTGCACCCCGTGTGTGCAATGCACACTGTGCCCTATATGCATGCCCGACATAGGCGGTCGCTACATGGAGCAGGTGCGTGCGCCCGCACACCTGCCGTAATGAACCGGTACACTTCAACCAAGTGCCCTCCTGTGAACTTACAGTTGAAGTTTGTGTTGAAGTTACCCGGTGCTGAGCACAGTGATTGGTTCAACTTCTGGTTGGTTGGGCTGGCAGCCATGCACATGGTAGACGTGTACAGGTGCCAACATTGTTTATTCGATTGTCAGTGCGGTCCATAGCACGCACATCACATGAATTGCAGCCAGTGTGGCTGAGCCCCGCGCGCGCCGAGCACGGTGCGAGACGCGCACCGCCTGAGCGACTTTTCAAAAATATATACACTTACCTAAAAAATCAACTAACAAGGATGAATACATAAAAATTAGTAAATATGAATATACAAAAGAAACGCTTTTATGGAAAAGTATACAGTTAGTATATGGCGCATTGTTTTTTTTTTTGAATGGCGTGCACACAGTGATGCAGCGCACACACACTTCCGCAATCATGCTCGCCCGTTCGGGCAGCTGATGCACGTGGGCGTGACGGCTTTCACACACGCCCGCGGCACCTCAAGAAAGTTACTGTATCAATTGAAAGCACAATAAAACATGATAGTCATAGAACACAAGTGTGCACTGCGCAGCAGTGGTCGTGACGTGTCTGCCCCTGCTGCGCTGCCGCCCCCGCTGCCGCCGCCGGTGCTGCTGTCATGGCACACAGATTTGCGTGTCGACATACAACACGTGCGGCGCGGTCCCCTACACGTACGGCACCAACAAGAGCCTCAAGGACATCTACAACACCTTCTACAAGCAGGTACACTCCATCTTTGCTGCTCAGCAGCCCATGTTGGATACATCAGTGGAAGTGCTACAGTGCCATCATATTGCGTTGTTGCGACGTAGGCCGTCCGGGGCTGAACCCGTTACACTTTTCCAAAGGAGCTCGCCCCCCACGTTGTTTTGCGTTGTCAGCAATAGTAAATGCTAGGGTGCACCGCATACATACCCGTAGTAGTTGTCAAAGTGTCTCCTACAGTACCGTGCCGTCCCCATTGTGCACCTCCCAGTGTCCGCCCTGGGCGCTACTTTGCTTGGTCCCCCTACACATATGGCACCAACAAGAGCCTCAAGGACATCTGCAACACCTCCTACAAGCAGGTACATACCTTCTGCTACACTCATCACAGTCACCACCTTGCGCAGCCTGACAGGCACACTTGGTCGCTGCCACCCTGCTTAGGGATGCGCCACAGGGGTATAAAATTGTTGTTAGACACCGCAGAGCATTTGTACATGCGACGTGTGACACATAATATGTACTTTGAATTATACATGTACTACTGAAGTATATACATATATATGTATATATATGTGTGTGTGTGTGAGTGTGTGTGTACTGAAGTATACGATATGTACATATACAATATACAACTGTAGTATGACCACGTATTCATGCCGCATGCACGCCGTATATCGCATCAATTGGCGGTGTGAGTACACTGTACGTAGTACTACAGTAGTGTATGGTAGTATACCGTTAAAAGTGCGCCCTGACCCATGATCGCTATCAGTAACTGATAATGGACTCATGTGGTCTGTGCTGCCGTTTTGCCCGCACAGGTCACCGCCTTCACCAACAAGCCGATGTGCATCGGCGAGATGTCAAGCACTGGCAACTGCGGCGGCAAGGTACCTTCACTCAACCACGCTTAAGCATGCACTCACCAGTGCCCACGGCGCCGAACGCAGTGCAGGCTGTGGCACACATGTAGTGTTGGATCACCGTGTATGCACTTTCATTACACGCCGTATAAGCGAAGTACTTGGATCGGAAGTATGTATATGGATATGGCGTGTAACATACACTCATACGAAGGTAATTTATTAAAGTGTACGGCATACACTACGAGACGTGTGCCGTGCTAGCATATCGTAGTTTTGAGCGCAGACTTACGATTTTTTTATTTATTTTTTTGCCTGACGTGTAGTATTGTCATACATGTACAAAGTGCTGTACACCCCGACTCATGTTGGAGCGCAGTGTACTTCGAAGTTTACCATTCCATTATACGCCATATGGCAAAGATGTGTACATGGCGTATAATGTACTACTGTAGTAAGAACATAAACGGTATACGTACGGCATATTTTGAAGTGTCCGCTGTTTGCTGTACACATGAAAAGGCAGCACGTGCACGACGCTACCCCCACGCAGTGCACCAGGCGGCGCAGCTCCCATTGCATTGCTGAAGTACCTCCATCAACCTCCTCAGTTGGGGCTCCAAACGCCCCATGCACATGGTCCGCGGCTGAGGCAGGGTGCCACACCGGTAGCACACCTCATACCATAGCGGGCTACACGGTAGTGCCCAGCACCGCATGGCGCCAGAACTCTCAGCCCGCCGCCTAAATAAGACCCCATTTTAAGGTGCCCAGCAGTACACACCAACCCCCAAGTTTCGAAACAGCGCCACACGTGTGTGCGTTTCATCCGTCGGTACCACCCCTGGCCTTTACCTGTACATATGCATCGTTCATTACACATGCGGTGTACTCACAACCGTGAACACATTGACGCGCTGTCTTTGTGGCTGCAACATGATTGTCCACACGCCACGTTCCTGTCCCCCCCGCTCCC
>JAULBY010016123.1:0-52812 GCA_032358315.1 Ophiocytium majus
GGGGGGGGGGGGGGGGGGGGGGGGGGGATCCAGTGTGTTGCTACACGCAATGGTAGTGGCAGATTGTTGCAAGGGCGTGCATACCCCTGCAGTGTATGACATGCACTGCTCTCGTGCCTGAAACTCTACCTATGCATCACATACGCAGTATGCGTAACACGATTCCTTTCGGCGCAGCAAAAAGGTGAGCTCAACAGCCAGCCAGCTGCTCTCGTGAGCATCACATGCTCGCGCTACAGTACTGCAGCTGCCAGGCACAACACCTCAGCACACACAACAGAACACCCACTTCTGAGTGCCGCTCACAATGGCGAGTGCGGCAAGCCCTGCCGAGACTGACCTGCAGCACGTAGACAAGCTTATAGATGGACGGCGCAGGCGACAGCAGGTGCTGCCACTTGGCGCTGCTGGCGCCCGCTGCCGGTCGCGCACTCCCCACCCCTCCCGCCTGCAGCACCTGGCTGAGCAGCGCTGAGTCTGTGGGCAACTTCATGAGCAGGGACCACACGGCTGTGGCGGTGGGCTGGTCCTTGACCGCACGGGCATGCTCCAGCAGGCCAAACAGCACCTCAAAGTACCTGTGGCGACCACCACACCACACACAGGGCACGGGCACAGGACGGGGCGGAGAGGGTGTGAAAAAGCAGTGCAGCAGCGGAGGCACCAGAAGCAGGTGGCGGCAAGGCGGCGCAGATGCCTGCACAGCACCTGCATGCGTATGAAGAGTGCCAGAAGAGCAGCAGAAGAGCACTCTTCACAGTGTGGCCTGACGTTTCCTGCTGTGTCCGGCAATTGTACCGTCAAACCACAGCAAACAAGCTTCAAGTGGAAAGCAAAGCATAACCAAGCACACAAGCTGCATTTATTGGTGACCCATTGTGCAGTGCGGCTGGCACGGTGCACGGTTTCAAGTACAAGTTGAACAGCATGTCAAAGGTGAACAAACTAACCCGTCATGCTGAGCAATGGCATCCCCCAGGTGCAGCGGCTCTGAGCTCTCTCCCGCAGGCACCATGCCAACATCAGGGTCGGGTGGCACTGCAGAAGGGGCTGCACCAGCGGTGATTGCCTGCGCCTGAGTGCGCCGCGCGCCCATGCAACACATGCAGCAGTGCAACAGGTGGAGGGGAAGCGCATCAGTAGGGGTGCAGTCACATGCGAATGACGGTACAGTGCACAATGTGCAAAGCGCAGCATATCATGCGCTCCAACGGTACCAAAAAAGCACCCGGCAGCACCAGCGGTGACCACGGGAAGGATGCCGCCAGCAGGCGTGTGTGCAAATCGCTCTCTCCAAGCAATCACACACAGTACTGGCAGTACCAATGCCTCTGCCGGCGGCTCAGACCTGCCCGCTAGAACCGGTTGTTTTTCTTGCTTATCCCCAGCACTTTCTGCGTTCGTGTGCATACACTGCCGGGCATGTGCCATGGTCACCCGTGGGCGTGCTGGCATGGGCTCTTGCACGCCCACAAGTGCCAAAAAACAACCCCACTAGTACCAACCGAGCAGCATTTGCACAAATGCAGGTGGTGCCGCTCAAGTCTGGATAAGTGACATTTTGGAGGCCGGTTCCACAGTCACTGTGGTGGAGTTACACACCTGCGTCCCGCCAGGCTTGGGACAAATGTTGGCTATCAGCTCCGTGCCCTCCTGTCGTGGTGTGGCAACACACACGGTAGCAATAATGTGTGCGCGCAGCGGCAGCAGAGTGGTGAGCACGCATGACGGTGGCCAATGACAGGCACCCCCCTTCCCACACACGTCCGTTTCAGCTGCGCAGTCGAGGCAGCAAAACCATGACCGCGTGTGCGCTGCTGCCGCAGTAAGCAAACCAGTGGTATGGACAGAATTTCGCCTGGGGCGATGCACCGTGGAAACATGCTCAGCACCAGAGGGAAACATTGCTCAGCAAAGCACAAGTTAATCACACACCTCCACTCCGAAAGACAGGACTGTTGCCTTGTCAACGCCCAGCATTCGCATCTGCGGCCGCAGCACCACCCGCAGCGTGTACGGAATGGGCGGCTGCCCCGCGCGCGCCATGATCCTGCTCAGCAGCAGCAGCAGGGGCAGCAGCAGCAGCAGTGAGTGCAGCTCTCTGGCCACCGCCGCCGCACACGCAGTACAGCCGACCCCTTATCCATGGATTCTGTAGCAAAACTCTGGTGCCATCGCGCCTCCATTTCCGGCCTAGTCCACACTTCAAATTGTTGAACCTGAGAGCCATGTTGAACTTCGTTGTTGAAACTCGTTCCGCACTTGTACTGCACTCAGCAAGAGCAGGCAGATGATGTGGTCAGGGGGCCCTGCTGGCTGACAGCACTGGCCACTGCGCAATGCCAGTGTTTCTCATGCCACAGAGCAGGGCTGTGCACGAGTAGTGACCGCTGCTCAGCAGGTGTTGGTGGCATCACCCTTTGCCTTGGCACGGAGTACCTTCACTGAGGCACAACGCACAGCAAAATGATGGCTTATGTGCTTTCAGCACATGTCTCATACTGCAGTAGCAGTCCTAGCTCTCGGTGTGCCATCTCATACGCACCAAGAGCTGCGGCGCCAGCACACGACACCAACGCTGTGCTCAGCACTTGGGCCAGCAGCGCATGATAACTAACACGCGTGCTCACCTGTCTTTGAGCACCGCCACAGTGTCAAGCGGGTGCACCTCCATCTCAAAGGTCTCAACGTCCATGAAGTGGTTGTTTTCGCGCGCATGCATGCGCCCCGGCGGCGGCTGGTCGCGTGGGGCGTGGATGGGCATGCACTTGGCCACGCGCCTCAGCGAAACCGTGATGGTGCGCTTGACCGAGTCAGAGCGCACGCCTGAGCAGGGAAGAAGCGCGAGGAGTACATAGTAAGGAGCACGCACCAGGACCAGTCATGCTGTGTGCTTGTCTGTGATAGCGGCTGCAGCCAAGACCCCCATGCTAGGTGGCGAATGCACAGGCAATGCGTGTCTCAGGCACGCATAGCACCATGTGCCACATGGTGCATGTGGCAGCGCGTTGGGAACCTTGCCCATGGGTCTCAAACGCACAGTCATAATACAAGCAGTGCACTCGTGATTTAGTGCGCTCTGATTTAGTGCGGTATGCGCTTTCATGCGGGGTCTGGCGACCTGTCACAGACCACATGTTTCTGTATAAACAATGCACAACGCCCTATTTGATTTAGTGCGGGTCTTCCTCCAGTGCGGGGTGCTAGGGTGGTGACAGTACCCCGCACTGAATTGCGAGTGCACTGTACTTCGAAGTAGTTAACAGATAAACACATGCGGCAGCGGCGCGTGTGGAGCATGCACACAGTCACAGCGCATGTTTCTTCCTACTATATGTATGGCGTACTACGTGCATGTGACGGGTGGGCTGCGCCTCGTGCTCAGCACAGCAACAGTGGTGCTCAGCAGCACGTGCCAGCATGCGCCACCACAGCATCCCCCCTCCTCGCTTACCATGCTCCGGTGACATGCGCCCCTCCGCAGCCTCAATGGCCTCCTGCAGCAGCTTCAGCAGACGCTGACCGCGCACGTGCACAGACTGCGCGGGCTGCTGCTCAGCGCCAGCGGCGCCAGCAGCCTGGGCCTGAGGGGCGCCAAACGGCTGCTGCTGCTGCTGTTGCTGGGCGGGAAAGCGCGCCTGCAGCTGCATGTCTCCCAGCGTCCCCTTAAGGCGCTCAAAGATGTGCGCAATGAGGTCCTGGCGAGCGGCGCTGCGCTCTGTTGAAGTACAAGTTGAAGTTGGCATTGGCATTGATGTGCAGGAGCAGCAGTGGTTGGCGGGGAGGCGGTGAGCACCGACTGGCAATGCACCCTTGGCAACCACGGTACACAGCAGCTAGTACTGGTGGTAAATCTGTACGCCTGCACCACTGCACTGGCCAGCCAAATAGAATCATCTGGTTCGCCAACGCATGTACTTGCACACACGTACCCGCAGACACACACGAGGCCACGTCGACCAAAGACACTGGGTGCCCACGTTCGCCCACAGCGGTGCATGTGTACCCTACACCTTGTGCTCCACCACCAAACATAAACGAACACCCACAAACACATTACACAGACACACGCAGGCACGCTTGCAGCGGCACACGGCCGCGCCCCCCACCTTCCCCCACGGTGCTACGCGTGTAGGCGGTGAGCAGGTCCCTGGTGGCCATGTCAGCCACGCCCGCGTCCCCACTCGTCAGCACAATGCGCCACAGAGTGTCCACGCCCAGGCCATGCGCAGCCTCGTATGACAGCGGCGGCGGCGGCAGCGGCGGGGCAGGCGGCAGCGAGGGGCCCATGACCGGCACCTCGGGCTCAGGGGGCAGGGCGGGGGGGTCAGGGCGGGCGAGGTCGCAGAGGTGTATGAAGAAGGCGTAGAAGCAGGAGTAGGCCTGGTGTGCGAGGTGCGTCCAGTCCGCCTGGCCGCAGATGAGGTCGCTGAAGATGAACGACAGCTCTTCGGGGCCGAACGCGGCCTGGGAGGCCTGTGCAGCGCAGGAGGGCGGCACGCGCAGGTGCTCAGCAGGCTCAGTAGGGGTGTCTGTGTGTGTGTGTGTGTCGCGCACACACGCTTGATGGCATTGTAATGCAGCACGTGCGCGGTGGCACCTGTTCAGCTTGGCGACAGCAACTGCAGCGGCCACGCCACACCGCTCCAGGAAGCACGATAAACAACACCACAGCCAACAACAAACGCACTCCACAGAAGCCACATCAGACCGCGAACGCCCAACAGCTGGCGTTACAGGCATGCCGGCCACACCACATATTGCATGCGGTCTGCTCCTCACCTGCTGTGTGACAATGGGCGGGGGTGGCCGCAGGGGCGCCGACTGCGGCCCCTGCAGCTGTTGCTGCTGGTCCAGCGGCGTGTCGCCTGCCTCCGACGCTCCCTTGAGAAAGTCTAGGTACAGCTCTCGCTCCTTGGGAGTGCTGAGCACGTCCCATAGGCGCTGCAGCTGCGGCCGGCTCAGCTTCACAGACTCGGACGCGCCGTGCACAAACCTGGGGCGCAATGCACACAAGTCAAGTAAGGGCGTTTCGCATTTGCTCAGCATGGCTTGCGCCACGAGCAATACAGTATGGCATGATAGTGTTTTATGTCAATTACACTCAAGTGCACCATGCCTGCCAGCGTGCCCACAGAGGGCGAGCAAAAACACACATGGTGGTGTTTGCCGCACTCACACATGAGTTGTGTGAATGTAACAACACATGGGAGCTGCGCCAAGTGAGCGCGCGCGTGTGGCAAAGTGTCGGTGAGCGCTGCATGCCCGATGCCTGGCCTGGCCTGCATGAGCCTCCCCAGCTCAGCAGAGACAATGTGACTCGCACAGGCACTCCCCACATGAGCCCCTGTCAAGCCTGTATAGCAGCAAACCCCGTGGAAAAATGAACCACGCAGACGTGGCTGTGAACACCCCCAGGCCCCTGCCACAAGTGTGCCTCAACAGTAAACCTTAACAGTTGCCTAGCGTACAGGCAAAGGGGCTGGGTAGTAGCTCGCAGAGGTACACACCTGAGTATCTCAAGTCTCTGCTGCACCTGCTCCAGCAGCAGCGCCTCCGCCCCCTCTGGCGGTATGTGCTTGCCCACGCGGCGCGGGTAGCGCATGCGAAAGGCCTCCAGTTCGCACAGCAGCAGTGTCTGGAGGCCCATGCCTCCACTGCCCTCCTCACCAGTGCTGCCCACGCCTGCACAGCCACACGTCAGCCACCAGTGTGTCCCGTCAGCACTGACTGTACAGGTGCCACCACACATGCCAAGGCGTTTGTGCTGGGAGTTGGCCCCATCAGCAACATAGCTAGGTGAAGTAGCACGAACCACCATAATATAAGCAGTGTGCTGTGGCAGACACACACATGCGACCGGCCCCAAATGGGTCCGCCGCCGCTCCCTCCAGCACATGACACTGACCACTGTGCCCGCCAGCATGTACACAAAAACTTACCCCCAAAAAAGAACCTGTGCTGGTGCAGAGTGTTCTCGATCGCGGAGCGTTCCGCAGACCATTATCATGTCCACATGTATGTGTTTGCCCCTACTCTTGAACTACTACACAAAATACACTGTAAAGGCTTCCGGTTTGACGGTATGTGCAGTCGACAGGTGCCCCCTGCCCCCTCACCTGCGAGCTCGCACACAATGGCGCCGACGTCGCCCGGCTCAAACGTGTACAGCACAAAGCGCGCCAGCTGCAGCGCGCGCCGTATGCGCCGCTCCTCAGCCTCCGCCAACGCCGCGTTGCCGTCCAGGCC
The DNA here is from genome assembly GCA_032358315.1 of Ophiocytium majus. Taxonomy (NCBI): domain Eukaryota; class Xanthophyceae; order Mischococcales; family Ophiocytiaceae; genus Ophiocytium; species Ophiocytium majus. Next base: position 6,250 of record JAULBY010016123.1, read on the forward strand.
CACACGCTGCACATACTCCAGGCACTGCTGCAGAAAGCGCCGCTGGTGCGGGTAGGGGTCGCTGGGGACACCTGCCGGTGCTGGAGTGGCACCGGCCGGCGGCGTGGCGGCACCGAAGGGGGTGACGGACAGTGGTGCGGTGGTGCGCGGGCGGGAGGCGTGCAGCATGGTGCCGAAGAACTGTGTGATGGCGCCGCACGCCTGGTGGGTTGAGGTTGGTGGGCAGGGGGGGGGGGGGGGGGGGGGGGGGGAGGAAGAGCATGAGGAGAGTGTGCTGAAGGGTATGGTGTGTTGCGGCAATCATACGGGTTTGGTGTATTGCTGCCGGTCAAGGGGGCAGCACCAGGGCTCAGTCAGGCGTACAAGGTGCTGCACAGGCCTGCGCGGCAGCACAAGGTGCAGCACAGGGCGCAGCTGAGGTCTGGCAGCACACACACATAATGTCAAAACGCAGACGGCATCACCGAAAAGGTAGATGGCATGCACAACCACATATGTGTGCGTGCTGTAGCGCAAACATGATCAGAAGGTGTTTATGAAGCACATGTGTTCTGGCTGCCTGTCTTGCCTTGTGCTTGGTGACCTGTGGCTTCTGCAGCAGCGACCAGAGCAGCTCCAGGACAGCCGTGCCCACTTTGTCCGACGCCCACAGAAACGTCTGCACTCGCAAGCACAGATACAGCACAAAACACACAGGTCAAGTAGCGCAAGCCAGCGCCACATGCACAGCACACACACACACACCGAGGGGTACTCGCAGGGAGACCGCAACCGCCATTCCAACTGCGCCGCCCGTAAAACATGTGTGAGTGACACAAGCCGGCCGCGCAACTGCACGTCAAGCAGCGCAGGCATGTACCGGCTGGGCAATGCCAGCAAAGCATGCCTGCATTAACAGCGGCTGACCCTTGATGGCATGACAGCAGAGTCATCGGCTGTGTCATTCGACAGCTGCTGGTGCCTTATAAGCTGCCACAAAATACATTTACAGGGCAGTTACAGCAGTTGCTGGAGGGTCTGTTTACCTGTGCGTGGGTGGCAGACAGGCGCTGCACGAGCTCCACCGCCTCAGCAAAGGCCGCAGTGGTGCCGCTGCCTGCAGTGCACACGCACGTGCGCACGCAACACATGCCGGAGTGTGAACGTGAGCCAGGTGTGCGCTGGCTTTCCTCTATGTTACCACTTTGTGCAGTGATCTACCCGCAAGAGGCAGTACACCCAGTGCACACGCAGCCCACGCACGGGCAAGTTGCACTGGCGATCCAGAACGCCATGCTCAAGCCCAAACCGCATGCACAAGTTGTTTATTGGGTACTGTAGTGGCCAGCCCCCACGTACATGTACAGTGTTACGCACAGGCTGAGCGTCTCATGTCAGTTACCAAACAACACGAATCGCAGCAGATCAGACAGAAAAGACACTTGACCAGTGCTTAAAAGAGGGGAGACTGCTGGACTGCAAGGAGCACCAGGAGCACCGGGCATGTGCTCACCGTTTCCATCCGCCTTTGCCCCACTGGGCGTGGCAGGCGCGTTGGCGGCGGTGTTGACCTTGGTGATGAGGTACACCACGAGGTCTGGCGATGCAGAGCGAGTGAGACCCGCCAACAGGATGTACACCTCCGACTGCAGCTCCGCCTCGGCCTGCGCCAGGCAACACGTGCAGACCACATACCACAGCGCCAGGCAACACGCACGTTCAAACCACGCACCACAGCGCAAGCCATTGGCGTAGACAGCCATGCAGGTGCGCCTGGCTGTGCAACACCCTACTGATGATTTGATGTACCACAAGTGTTGCCACCTCAGAAGTACACATATGCCATGGCGTTACCTCCAGTGTGTCCAGAGTAGGCGAACGTGCCTGAGCCGGTGAGGTTGGGGCGCGCCAAATGGCGCAACATGCAGCGACTGCCATGGCTCTGTGACATGGCAGGCATAACTGGAAGAGAGTGCATCTGCAACAGACCCTGTGGCCGTTGAAGGCAACGCAGTGCCGTGCCTAGCGCACCTTTCCCACACAGGCCGCCCAGATGAGGTCAATGTGTTGCGTCGTCAAATAAGACCCCTCCATTTGGCTGTACCACAGCAGCAGCAGCAGCAGTGGCGTAGGCAACAGCAGCAGCAGCAGCCGGATGTCGGTGAGCAGCCACGTGGGTGGCATGGCAAACACGTGCCGCACGTTTGTTCGTGAGAACAGCACGTCTGCCAGCACGCGTTAGTGTGAAAGGGGGATGCCAGAGCACTGTACACGTGCATGCATGATGGCGTGTCATACAGCACTCAGTGCAGCGCATGCCGCCCATCGCTAGCTATGTCTGTGGCCATATCCCATACCTGCCAAGAGAATCCTTGCTGCCTACACGTTGCCAAGACACCCAGTCCTCCACACCCTCTGAAAAATCCGGTGTCCACTGCAGTCTGTTGACACCCACTTCATGAGTGCCAATGTGTCTCAAGGCCTGCAGCCCTGCCCATACGCCTGATGGTGTTCAGCACCAACCCAACAGCAGATCTCAACCGCACCGAGGTGCGCAGCACAATCGCGCTTGGCAACCGCATACAGCCGACCTGCGCTTGAGGTGACACTTGCTGTGCGTGAGGTACTAGTTGCACCACAATTAATAACAAGTACCACCACTTTTACCCCAAGTACTTCCCCTTACTTGCACCACAATTAATACTAAGTACCACTTACTTGCACCACGAGTAGTACCACCAAGTGCACCACAAGTCGTAAAAAAAAAGGCATAATTGCCCACCTGAGGAACTTGAGCAGCGCAGTGCTCCTGTTGACGACCTCCCTGTGTATGCCTGGCCCAAACACGTCCTCCACCACGCGGTTTTCGATAGCCCACTGCGCCAGCTTGTGCTCCTGCACCAGCAGCACGTCACGGCAGTCGCACACACCCAGGTCATTAGTGGCAACATAATACGTCAAAAAGGGAAACATATATATATATATCATGTTCCACCTCATACTACTGTAGTGTATATATATATATCATGTTCCACCTCTGTGGTGGCCCACCCAACACTGCCGCTTGGCACGAGGTGCGCGCATGAGTGCAATAAAAACAGCAGCGCGTTTGTGTGACAAGCGAAAAGGTACCAGAACGCCTTCGCGAAATGCACATGGTACGCCAGCGCATGCACATGGCAGAGGCACGGCCGCTAACCACTTGCTCAGCACCCGCCACGCCACCACGCCACAGCCAGGCGAACACGCACAACAGCACCCACCAGCGTGTCTTTCTCGTCGCCACTGTCAGGCATGACTCGCCCCACTGGGGTCAGCCTGGGAGGAGGGTCTTGTCCTGTGTGGGTTTTGTTTGTGTGCGCGTGTGCGCTCGCTGTGAGCCAGCCCAGGCGCGGCGGCTCCTGCTCCTCGTCCTGATTGCTCTTGTGCTGGTAGTAGTCCACATCCTGCAAGTTGATACAATAGCAATAGTCAATGACAGTGCATACATGAATGTAGTCATTGAGGGCTACAGCCCAGCGACTATGCCAGTTTGCTCAGCAGCACACCTGCATCAACGTTCAACCAGATCCACGCCCTGTCTATCCTCCCGGCCTGCACAGCTCGGCAACAGCACACCCCCCCTTACCACAGTAGTGCTCCACCGCACACAAAACGCACACACACAGCAGCGAACATTCATGTTATAACATACTTCAAGAAGTATATACGGTATATGAAGACTCATCTAGGAGCGATAAACTCTCTATATACATGGTACAAAGTATGGTTTACTTCCGAAGTATGTATAGGTAACAGCGGAGACACCTCCTCTCAGCAGCACGCAGGCCGCCACCGCACCTGGTCCGTCCCCGGAGACTGCGGGTCCGCGACGCTGATGAACCAGTACTTGCACTTGTTGCGCATGGTACAGCGGAAGAGGGTAAGCATCGGCGGCTTCTGATCCTCAGGCAGCCCCTCAGGTATGACCAGGGTGTACTTGGGCGAGCCCTCCTGGCCTGTGCCGGCAAACACGTAGCGCCCATTCGCCGCCGCGCAGCCGGCACCCTCCACAAGGTACTCCCTGGTAGCACGCGTGTTCATGATGTGGTGGGAGGGGCAAAATCTTGGTGGTGTTGGCGCCATGACGGCTGGCACAACGAGGGTAATTTTGCTCGCAGTGCACGGAGTTGGTAGCGACTTCTAGTGGACAACAAGTAGAGCACAGCACAGCCCATGACACGCGGTGTAGTATTTGTCATGCCCAGGCTGCTTGCACACTGGTTTGCACAACCCAACCTCACAGCAACGCCGCCATATATAATATATAAAATAGTGCCAGACAGACAGACATATGCCGCCACTCTAAGCTCCTCCACCCAAGTACCATGAAGCCTCCGGGGGTTCTATTAGCAGTTTCAACACACCTGTCCCTGCAATGCCCCAACAGACAGGCCGAGGCCAGTATCGTGTGGATGTGCACCTGTTACAATGCCCATCCGGCAACCATGCCCGCGGCAGCCACTGGTTATGCTACATGCATGCATGCCAAGCACTCATGCTGCTGCTGCTGCTGCTGCTGCGTGTATGGAAACACCATGCTGGACTAATGTCCACGCGCAGCTGCAGCTGCTCAGCTATACTGTCATAGTTGCTCCGAATGTGCCAACACAGCGCAAAGCTGCACAATAACAATACCTGCTGCGTGGACTAGCTGCTTGCCAGATGCCCTATCCACTGCATGCACGACGCAGCAACCTGGATGGTATCTGTACATCTACTGCTTTACTCTCGGAGCGCGCGATACCGTAGATATCTGTGTATAAGACCCCCCCCCATAAGATGTCCCCGGTTTAATGGACGAAAGGCATCTGGCTGCAAGACCGGGGCTTACCTCGGTATATAAATATGTACTTGTAGAAGTAGATTACTAGAAGTAGAAGTGCCATATATATAAATATACACCCCCCCGCAAATAAGAACCCCCCTGTGTGAGCGAAGGCCGATGCTCTGCGACACAACCGGCGAGTTTTATACGCCTCTGACACAAGCTAGCAAAAATTACCACTGATTCTGGCACATTTGCGCACAAACCTGGGAGGGGGGCGCTTCTCCAGCGCGCAGTTGATCAGCTCCGGCACCTGCTCCCACCCAAACAGCCGCAGCGGCAGCGAACCACTCCGCAGGTACTTGAGAGTCAGCTGCAGCCAGAACTGGTACACCTGCGAGCGAAGAAAACATGTCGCAGAGATACCAAGTGCGCATGTTCAGCAGCACACAGGTTAGTTAATCGCCATGCCACATGAGCGATGGAGGCGTGGAAATCACGGCAGTGGGGTGGAGGTTGCGTGCAATCTTGATCTTGCGCAGTACATGGGTCGACCAGTGTGTACAGGACACCTTGATGCCGTTGAGCACACAGCGGAACTTGCTATACAGATGCTGTATAGTGGCAGGTGGGCGGGGCTAGTACAGCTTCTCAAGTTGTGGAGGTGCCGGCGCGCATGGGTCTGGACACGCACCTGTGTGTAGGCGGCTGTGCCAAACACCTCCATGATGCTGCGCAGATCTGTGGCAATGTCCATCATGGTCTGCAGAACACATGACACACAGGCACATGACACATGCACAAACATAACCTGGGTGAGACACGGCAGAAGCAGGCTGATAGCTGGCGCGCTACAGCAGCACCAGCCCACTCACTGGTTCGCATGTTAACTTTTGCAGAGCTTAAAAAGCACGCACATTCCCAGGCGCTACATGTACATCACGTTGCCAGAGTTTAAGGCACACCCCTACCTGTATTCTAATGGCAGCATCTGTGTGTTATGAGTAGTTCCTGGCAAGTGGAGTCTGTATTGTTGCCTTACAGCAAGTTTCGGCACCATCGCATTACATCTGCTGGTACCATTACACCAGTACAGGGGTGTGTGTCAGTACAGCAACTTTGACCTAATGACCGCATGTGCCATACAGTACATGCACCTGCTAACCGCGCTCAGGACTTGCATTTGCACATGACAGCTTGGTGCGCACCATATACCCTTTGCTATGGAACTAGCTGCCGTAGCAGGCATGCCATTCATGACGACGTGCCTATGCAGAACCATACTATTTCGAAGTACTTTAAAGTACAACATTGGCTGCGACACTGATACGATTCACAAGACAAAAGGGGCAACGCACCACATACTACTGTAGCAGTTCTAGACTAGCAACCTCAGAAGAAAGCGGCAAACAACGCGGCAATGCAAAACCTCTCGTTGTAATCTGGTGGCACAAAGCGCCCAAGCACCGACACGGCATTGACTGGCGAGTGTTGGCATGAGCACGCCACAAACTGGAAACCTGACGATGGTGTAGATCACCAAGGAGCTTGGCGGCCAGCCACCAGGTAGCTACGCAAAAACACATGTCACCCAGCTGCCATTGGCCAAATTAACCTCACACCCATTTCGACCTGCTCTCTGTCTGGGCGCGCCCTACCCAACAAGCGCTGGCACTAGAAACACTTGATGACACTGGTTCGACTGGCAAGGACTTCTGAGGTGTATGTACAATTCGATAGTATATACAAGGTTCGGTGTGATGTCATGACTGCTGCATGTGCGCAAGTGAGCATTAGTTACATGTACACGCTTCACAATGACCACATTTCACAATGACTGAACACATGGGCCGGCCACGATATCCAGGCCAGAGGCCCCTAGACTACACTGATGTCAGTGCTCGCCTGCCCGCTTTGTGGTTCTCTACGCGCTGCGGTGAAACACCAGCCCTCAACCCCTGAAACTGTCTCTCACCTCGGTGGGCTCCCTTTTGAGCTCCTCCTCAGAGAGCAGCAGCATCTGCTGCATCATCGCCGAGCACAGCCGCTTCACAGACTCCTCATAGGCAGGCACCAAGCTGCAGCACCATTGGCAGAGCACGTAAACGAGCCAGAGAATCAACACAAGCCATGGCACTTGGCGTTCATGCCGCCCAAGCGCACCCAGGTGGGCGCAGCAGCACATGAGCATATTCTCATGCAAGCAAAAAACACACTTCTTTGTGTGTATCGCCAGGCGCAGTGTGTATCGCCAGGCGCATACTAATAAAACGCAGCCCATGCACCTGTGTGACCTTATTTTGATGGCAAGATGCAGCGGCATAATGGTTTTGTGTTGACTTGTAGCTGCAGTTGCTGAGCAGCAGCTGGCTGCACCTCTGCAAGCCACCAAGCAGCCCTGTCTCCTGCAAGTGCACTACTCACTACCTGCTCAGCGCTAGTACAGCGTACCAGGAAATGGGTGAGGATGGGAGCAGGTCCACATGTGACTGTCACCCACTTGTAGTGCTGTAGCAACATGCTAGGCCTACACTGAAGTGCACAGTGCCGAGCAGCACCAGCTTGTCGCTGGCAACAGGGGACAGTATGCCTCATCGTGCTTTTTACAGTCGCGCATGCCATGTGCACAGGGCTCTCCGCGCCCCAAGCGGAGGTCAGTAGAAGCATAGTGGAGCTGATCGAGAAGAACGGCCTGGACTGTGTGTGCATGCAGCAGCAGCATGTCGCTACCACAAACTACCCTTGCCCAACACAAAGCAAAAGCACATGACTTCCACCACCGCTGCCACCGCTGCCCGGCATACCCAACACCAACACCCACTGCAACATACCCAAAGCTGCTGCTGGTGCCGCAGGATTTGCTCATCCATGTGACACTCACTGGCTGTAGGCCTTGCAGCTGGTTAGCGCTGCCAGTATGAGGTGTGTGTGCTCAGCGGCCAGCCATCCCGCCAGAATGCTGCGTGACTGCTTTGCGTCTGGATCTTTCGGCCGCGGCACCTGCTCCATCAGCGCCAGAATGGCGTTCACGCCATCGCCGCGGATGAACTGCAGGGCCAGCGGCAGCGGCCAGCAGGCGCGTTTGATGTGCAGTGTCAGGGGCACAGAGGGAGCTGCCCAGCACATGCGCCAGGTGAAACAGGCCACACGCTATCATACATGTATGTAGCGTCGCGGCACCACCTACCAGCGGGCCAGCCCTCGCTGCACTGCACGCGGCACGCACGTTAAACACGCCGTCGGCGACACACCCACCGCCCCAACAGTGTCCGTCATGCGCCACCAACCGCCAGGCCAATCGTGCCAAGCACCTGCCACACAGCTGACGTGAGCGCCACTCACCGATTCAATCATCTGCGTGCGCACTTCCGGCGCGCCCGTGTTGTACGTCCAGTGGCCCGCGCGAAGCCCCCGATAGAAGGGCCTGGAGGGGTCCAGCACCAGGCACAGCGTGGGCAGCTGCTCCCGCCGCCCATTGCGCATGAGCCACAGCAGTATGGGCATGGCCTGGTCCAAGCTCAGCTCCACGCACCCGCGCTCGTGGTGGCCAATCTGCGGCGGCAACCGCAAGCGCACGGCACAAGTTGAAGTTGAGGGGTGCATCACAAGTTGAAGTTGATGGGTGCATCACAAGTTGAAGTTCATAGCTCATCGGCACAAGTTAAGTTGAGGGTGCGCGTGGCAGCAACGCAGGGGGTGTAGGTGCGCCCCTTGGCACTGCCGTGTACAGTCGCAGCATGCAAAGCTGCACGCCATGCCAACTGACGCATGGCCAAATGCCAACAGGAGGGCCGGCTGCAGCATTGCTGCGCGGCAGCAGCGGCGGCTGTGCGGTGCATGGGACGCACCTTGGTGACCTGCTGGTCAAGGAGGATGGAGGTGACCTGGTGGAAGCAGTCGCGTATGAACTGCTGAGCTGGCTCGTCGTTGATCCATTGCCGCGCCTGCGTGAAAGAGTTGACCGCCAGGTCCCACCCCACCGTCTGCGTCTTGGCCAGGCCGGCGCGCACCTGTGAGCCAAGTTCAACATTGAAGTTTTTTGTGTCAGGCGCAGCAGCAGCAGGAGTTGTGGCTGGTGCAGGAGCAACACATGCAGGCCAGTACTGCCGCAGCGAGCTGTGCTGTCAGGGATACCACAGGCTCAGGCTGCAGGGCAAGGCTGTGGTAACTGACAATGAGCAAACTTCGAAAACCTGAGAAGTGTGTAATGCTGTCAGTACACTTTAGCTCGTTTGCTGCTGCATCTGTGCAAAACAGGTGATGCGGTGTGATTAGTCTTGGCTGACACTGCTTAAAGCAAGTTGAAAATGCTGCATCATTGGCGGCTGTCTCTAGCAAATTGCAACATCAGACACTTGTCAACACCGTAGCTGTCCACTTACCACTCATGCACTTGTCGTGGGCTGTTGCGCCTGCCACACCATGTCCAAGGTAGCACTGGAGTACTCAACAACCTGAGGCACACGGCTGCAAGACTGCTATTTATGCTGGCAGTACTCCTGCACTGTTGCTGTGCACAGTCCCACCCGCATCGTTTCAGACGTGCCAGTGCACAACCTGTTGCTTCCACTTAATGTTGCTGAACTCGAGGAGGGTGAGGCTCAGTGACATGGGGTTGTGTATCACGGCGCACTGACTGCTTGTCTGCCTGTCACTGTAGTGTGAAAAATCACTGGCGTGCACTGAAAAGTGTGGTCCTTAATGGCTCTGCATGCAACTGCAACAACCATGGCACAGTCGCTTCGCCAGCGCTGCAGCGGCGTCTCAGCAACGACGCCATGCTGCAACGTACGCTGCAAATCACCGCTACTGTAGCGATCCAGCTGCACACAGCTTACACACCTCTAGCTTGACCTCTCAGCATTACAACACCACACAGCGGCACACACACATACCTTATCAAACAGGCCAGGATCATAATACACCTGGGCCACGCGCTGCGCCGGGTAGAACCCACCGCCGCCCGCGTCCCCCCCCCCTAGCCCTCCTGCCAAAGGCACCCCAGGAGGCGCCACCGTGCCACTGCGCACACCTCCACGCTGCTGCTGAAGGGTGTTTGGTGGCGGCGGCAGCGGCGCGCCGCCGCTGTTGCCACCGCCACCACCATCGGCTCCGCCGCTGCCCGTGTGCGTGCTGCCTCCAGTATTCATGTCATCGCCGTTGTCAGCGGGATCGTCAGCGTCGTTGTACTCAGATATGCCCCGCAGGCCCTCTGAGGGCACGTCGTCGTCTTTGCTGTCTTTAGTGGACATTGAAACGCCTTCTCTGGCGCCACTGTGGCAAGTGCTGCTGCGCCTCTCGCGCTGCTGCCTGCGCCCCAGCTCCTAGGAAGGCTGCGTCCGGATACGGCGGGACATGCAAGGGTCTGCTGGCTGCGGTGGGTGACGAGGGTATTAAAAGGGTGGACGGTAGCTCGGCTGAGTTACGCGGGTACTCATGCAGCAGGTGCAAGCGGAGGGCTGTGTCGCGACGTCGAGCACAGCGAAACTGCGATGCACTGCTTGTCTGCAGTTCTGGGGTGCTTCTTTCAAGCAAGGTGCACACCGGAGGGTGTTGGCGAGAGGGAGCCTAGGGCCTTGCTGCTGCGGACTTCTGGTGCAGGCGACCCTGCTGATGGTGGCTGCACCAGGGAGGCACAGCAGCTGACACTGCGCTGCTCCGAAGGTTTGATTGCCCGCCTTCTGTGTGAGCTGCAAGTCAGCTGTTGGCATCAGGGCGTTCACCTGGAGCGAACCCTGTTGGGAGGGCGCAGCTCCGGGAGAGAAAGCGCTGGCGGCTGCGTGGGTTGAGATTCCGAGGTCCCAGCCACACAGAGGCTGCTGCAGGCTCTGGCCAGCAGGCCGCTCGCGCCTGCCGTTGCCAGGACACTTGGCTCCACCCTACTGTGTGCTGAAGAGAAAGAACTCGCTTTCAGCAGGAACTTTAATATCGATTGGGATGAAGACATTGCATGTGTGGTCGGATCCGTTGCCGCTCAAGCGAGCCGTGCGCTGCGAACAGCAACATGGGTGAAAGAGGTACAGAGGTGTAGCGCGGTGCGCCCCCCCTCGTACCGATCCATGGCCAGGGGCGCGATACCAGGCGTGGGACCTGCAGATGCGTCCGCAGCATTTGCAGAAGCTTCGCCTGCCGGTGCCCAGCTGGACCACCTGGTGGTAATGGCCGCCTCACTGGAAGAGGGCGGGCGAGGCATGGTGTGAACGCACTCTGGGCGCATGGTGTGAACGCACTCTGGGCGTCACACCCTTCGCTGGAGGCAAGCATCCGCTGTTCGCCACTGACAACTCCGTGCTGAGCCTGTCCAGCCCCGCCTTCAAATCCTGCTACCTAGAAATCCTCGCACCTGACCCATCCGCCACCCCTACACGCCCTCGCTGGATTGTGGGACGAGCCTTCCGTCCAGCAACTCCTGGCGCAGCAGGGCCCGCAGCTGCTGCACTGGGTGTCTCGAGTACCCGACCTCATCTCTGCCCTTGGCACATGCTCAACACACGGGTGGGACCTAGGCGAGGCGCTGGCGGCTGAGCGGCAGACGCCCTATGGCCTGCTGAAGTGGCGCATCACCGTGCGTGCCGACGGCCGCCTGCCGTTACACGGCTTCCTACCCACTCTCATAGAGTGGTCAGACGAGCAGCACTGCCACCCATCTCTATCCCTTCCCCCCAGCGGCGTGGAGCTGCGGGCGGTTGTGCTGCAGCACACACACTGTGAGCAGCTGTGAGAGTGGTGTGGCCTAGCGGGGTTGAGCGGCAGCATAGAGGTCAGGCAGGGGCCGGCGCGCTTGCTTGCGAGCCTGGACACGCCGCGCGGCCCTGTGGAGGTGCAGTCATGGCTGCTGCAGGAGGTGGCGCCTGATGTAAATTAAATGGGCTGGCAATGTATGTATGCGGATGTGTGGGGCGCACCGCATGGTGGGTGGTCGCGCGTAGCAAGCTGGTTCTGGAGGCAGCGTTTGCTACCTGTTGTGCATCCGATTTTGTTTTTAGTGATGCTTCATAGGGTTTGGAGGTGCCTTGCATGGTGGTGGCTAGCTGGGGCTGATGATGCAATGTGCAGAGCACGCACTGCCAGACGTGCGCAGCACTGTCCATTGCACAGGCACATGCAGATCTCAGCCGCAGCTGCCAACTGCGCAGCCTGCAATGTCTACTACCAGGCACAAGCATGCAGTGGATGCACACAGGCTGGGTGCGCAACCCGCAGCTAGTGCGCAACGCCCCACATAATGCTGCGCTGGTTGTGAGTGTTGCATCTGCGCATGTAATTTGACAAGTGTTGTTGCTCAGTCGTGATCACAGACAAGAGAGGCAGCAGCTGCAGCAGCCCTGGACCGCACTTGCGCGTCTCATGCACCACGTCACACTTTTCTACTGGTGGTGTATTATATACGAGCACCACAATGTGCAGCGCATTGAGTGCATGCCCGGGTGTGTGCCACGCGCGCCAACATACACATGCACACCAGTGCCAACCCACTGCATGCATGACAACGATGGAAAAGGGAAGGGAGGGCGCTACCACACCTTTTCACAGGACTTGGCCCACGCAGACAAGCCCGCGCCGCTAAAGTAAAGGCAAAAGCGCAGCGCGTGCTTGTGGGGCGGGCACGCTGCTGCCAAAACTGCCGACCCACTTTTGCTGAGCACGTGTGCTGGGGCACTGTGTGCAGGCGTTTCGCTGCTCTGCAGAGCGGCCAGTAGCGGTTACTGTGTGTACTGTACTGGCCCATGGTGCAGGACAACCTGTGGAAGTGCATGCAGCAGCAGCAGCAGGCACTGCCAGCGGATTTGCTGCCAGCAGAGTTGGTGGCTAGACATCGTCCACCCAGATGCGCTCGGTGAGCCACATGCCGTTGTGCTTGCCCAGCAGCCAGTTGACGCTCGTCCACTCCTCGTCGCCCTGCTTGGCAAGCACAGGCAAGCGCAGGCAAGCGCAACCAGCAAAGTGCAACCAGCGGTGCTCAGCAGCGAAACATGTGTGTCATGGAACTACCATGGGTTGCGCTACGCGGCCAACCAGCTTCATGGCGCACATGTCCACATGGCATTGGAGCTCATGTATGAACCGTTGACTGAGCCTGCTGATTATAGTTAGTTCCTTCGTTTCCATCAGCAGCCCGTCCCCGCCGTCATGACTGCAAGCCCAGCAGCAGGAGGTGCCTTGTGTGGGGCGGTTCAAGCAGGGGTGCATGGGCTACCAAGTAGTGTCTGCCTCCTCAAGCACACTGGCAACAATTTGCTGCGCACACCACACACACTAGTGGACAAGCGACATTTATCCAAAACATGGCGCGTTCCGCCGCGCTCACCTCCCGCTTCAGCAGCACCACCAGGTCTGCCTCTGTGGCACCTGGGTTGACCTCTTCGCTGTGAAAGGCCATCTCGGACCACTCTGCAATGATTTTGTACCAGGGCTCCTCCAGGTACGTGGAGAAGTGTGCAGGCGTCACTGCAGCAGCGGGTGCAGCACGGTACGTGTGCGCAGCAGTGCTTAGCACCATGCGTGGTGGTGGCGGTAATCAGCTCCTGTCACAAGCGCGTTTCGTTGCCACATCAACTTGAAATTGCTTGGCGGCCACAGACCCTTCTTGTAGCTATCAAGGCACCACTGCAACGATGTTGGCCCGTGTTTTATTAACAGATGTGACCAAATCGCCATGCCCCGGTTAGCACAATCCGTGCACATAGCCACATCATTGCTGCTCACATGACCTGGGCGATTGCACGCCTAAAAGTTCAAATGTACAAAACTACACATGGCCGCATCACTGCTGCCAGCGCATGTGTGCACTATTGTCAGCCCAAACCGTGCAGAGCTATGGCAAAGTTCAAAGTCAAGTCAATGCACATGGCCTCCTGTGCCAGCACAATCGTTGAGCAGCACTCACATGTTGACGCGGCATTGTTGGGGGAGCAGAATCGAATGGTCAGCGCACAGCCCGCGTTCTTGTAGGGTATGTCCTTGGCCCTTAGGGCGCACAGGCAGTTGAGCACTACCATCTGCACCACACAGGCGTAGGGTGAAAACAAGCAGCGGCAACACAGTAGTGAGCACGATGAAGTTGCGGTGCAATTTTTTAAAAAGGGAACCACAGCGTCACCGTCGCACAACGTTGCATGTGCCGTGCGCTACTTTTTGCGTGTGGGTATGCAGCCAGCAACTGCTATTATGAAAGTACTACTGTAGTATTGTGGTGCATGAAACATGCCCAGACATTCGCTTCCCAAGCTGCGGTACCGCATCAGAGGCCAGACTCATTTGCTGGCCGATCTGTCGCAGATGTTCACGGCAACACAGTACTTCTGCACACAGCAACATGCCATCTGCTTGCCACATGTGCTGTCTGAAAGTACCTCACCGCTGTTGCGTGCGTTGTCGCTGCATCTACCAGTGAACATACAACTATCGCTACAGTGGCCGAGCTGGCGTGGACTTGCAAAATCATTTTCAGGAATACTGTAGAAGTATCTGAGTCTGCTCCTCAGCCGCAGCTGCAGGAGGCAAGCCAGAGGGCCGCTGAGAGGCCATATAGCCCCAGTGCATAGCATATCTGACATAGAAGTCATACATGAAGTGCCACATTATATTGAGTCTGTAGATATACTTCAGGTACTACTGTAGTATCAGTATGTTCATGTGTGCATATTACGTGAAGTACAAGTATGACAACATGTGTATGGCACAGGCCACACACCACATCAGACATTTCACAAGCACCTGACGCCCAGTCATCACTACGACTGCCTTGTGCTATTTGGGCTCGATGCGGGTTGCAAGACTCTGACAAGAGTGGAGCAGCATGCCCAGCCAAGAAGAAAAAGCCAGCTGGGCGAGGTATACATATGTATACTCTAGTACTTGAAGTATACTGCAGTCTGTGCAGGGCATGTTAACCGTAGCGATGTGAGTCAAGGGTTGCATGTGGCCCCGGGTGGGTACAAAGCGTGTGCCACTGTGTGCTGTAAACGGGTGCCGGCCACCAGTGTGTGCCATACTGGGGACGTGCGACATACCCCACGCATGACTTGCCATGTTGGCTATGCTCCCCATGCAAATGCCTACACGGTATGGGCGCTATCTATACAGCTCCCACTGTCCTGCTGCAGTCAGCTGGCCGGGCTGCTGCATGGGCTACAACTGCGACACTGGTATGTGCTTGTGGTACTGGTAAACAGTGTGTATACATACATGTCAATGGAGTGTGGGCATTGGCGCTGCTGTTGCTGCCGCTCAAACCAGATGTATGATACTTCGTAGTGCATAAACCGTGTTATTATGCCACAAACATAACCACATGTTGCTAACTAATAGCCAACGCAGCTTGCACCACCCAGTGCATTCGCTGCACGGAGCTTTGTTACTGACTTAGAGCCAAGGGACCGAGCCTAACCTAACCCCTCATGCCTTGTTATGCCGGTAGTTACAAATACAAGGGCCGTAGGTAATTGGCACTGCTCCACCTGTCAGTCTACTGTGCGCCCACCTCTCATGCACCGTGCCATTGCTTACCCGTGTTCTAGCCAGCTGACTGCCTTCATGGCCGCATTCCCAAAAAATCGCATCAGTGCTGTAACTCAGTGCATGTACTCCCTACACTATATGCTGTACACATGGACACCTAATGGCGGAAGGCCCCAAACCCGCAAGAGTGCTTGCACTCAGTGCATGTACCCACTACACTATATCATACCATATATACATACTTCGAAGTATATACCGGTACTTTGTTATATGTACAGGTACATATAGCTGTATTATGCTGTACACACGGGCACAGCGCGCTCACACACCTTGGGCGTGAGCTCCTCCGATGGCTCCTGCTCCAGCCAGCTCACCAGCTGCAGTGGGTCATAGTCCCCATATCTGCACCCCATGGCGTCATTGGCTGCCTCGGACAGCACATCCGCAATGCTAAGAAATATTTCGGGCCCACCCTTGCCCAGGGAGCCACCCTGCTGCCCCTCAGACCGCTGCTCAGCGGCCTCAGCCACCCACAGCCTGTCGATCAGCCAGCACCCACCCTCCCGCACCTGCGCATGGGCACACAAATAATGGTAGTCCTGAGCTGTTTGGGAAGTGGCGGTCATGTGGTCATGATTGTGTGCCGGGGACTCGGCATAAGCCTAGTCACTGCACTGAACTTCTAGTGCAAAACCATGCAGTGCCTGTCCCCAGAAACCCTGCTGTTGGCTGTCTGTGCAGTTCCGGGCGTGCGTTGCGTGCCGCAGCAGGAAGCATGCTCAAGTTGGAACGCACCGCAGGCCACTGCAGCACATAAACACGAAGAGCCACGAGTCATGCACCCTGTGAAGTAACACCGGCTGCACCACTCATCATGCAGCCATTTACCACGCTACGAGCTGAGCAGTATAAATGCACTGGTCTGCCACGTACACGAGACAGGTGATACACTATATATCATGTACTACATGGCCAAGGCCATGAGCGCCAGTTCAAAACAAGCCATGTGAGCATGCCCATCGCCTGTGTGTGGCGCTTGCACACGACAAGACGCCACAGCGTACCATCTCAATGTTCACGGTGCTCCAGGGCCCTGCGCCTCCTCTCCGCACCAGCACGGCTGCATATGCTGAGTCTGCCGCCTCCCCATCAGCGCCACTGCCGCTGCCGCTGCCACTGCCAACGCCAACACCTGTGCATGCAGGTGCTGTGGTGAGGCTAAGCCCCCCTCCACGTGTGTCCATCTCATCCCACTCTGCCAGAATCCTACATGTTTGGGGGGAGAATTGAATGCATGTTTACACACGGCAGACAAAGGTACAGAACAAGGTGTCTGTGAGTGCAAAACTAGTCTCAGGTTAAGGGCGGCGGCCGCAACAGCTGCTCCAGCAATGATGCTCACATAACCAAGTGTTTGAAGCATGACATGTGCGGATAGTCGATTGACACCTTGCGGCAAAGCATATTTGAAAACCATGCTGAAAATATTAGATAGCCATCCAATGGCAAAAAGAGGCGCAGCGCACACCAGTTTTCTGAGGTGCCGCATGTGTGAACAAGCCACTGTGCAGCGGGGCGTGTCATGTCATGTCATGTCATGCCATGTGTGCAACGCACCTGTAGAATGGCAGTGCAGGGTCTGAAAGGTATCGCCGCATCTGGCTGGGTGATAACCTTGATGCTGGGTTGGCACTCGAGCTGCGCAGGACGTGCAGTGGCCGGGAAAAAATAGACGTGAGAATAAGACAAGTGAAAAAGCTTCACTCACGCAATCGCCATTGTGCCACACAAGCACCGTTATTGACAAAGTAGTGGGCAAGCAGAGTGGAACCTGCCAGCACCGCTGCTGTGTGGTGGGCGCGGGCACAGTCATCAGCACTTGAGGCGCCTTGAAAGCAGCGCTTACTAAGCACCTGAAGCGAATGGCGACCTCACAGCCGTGGTCTGCGTATGGCTCATCGTTGTGCCTCAGCGCCGTCAGCACCGTAGACACTACGTAGTCCGGACTCATGAGCGGGTTGGGGGTGAGCCGGGTTGTGCTGCGCCACTTGGCTTGCGCCGCCGCCGTGGTGGCAGCCCAGTCCTCCTGGCGAATGCCTGGGGGAGGGGCCTCGGGGTGTCGCGGCAGCACATCTGCGGTTGCCAGCAGAAAGCAAAGACTGGGTCTTCAGGATCGGGGCTGCAGGATTGTTTAAAGCATGCTTGCTCAAGCGCACGAAGGCTGGTGCGTGGGCAGTGAGTTGCCTTGCCAGGACAACAGGCTAGTACAAGTAACGGCCAGGGGTGTGCACAGAAACCGAGCTCTGCATCGCATCATCAGCGGCAGCACGCAAGCGGTAGATGTTGCCAGCAACTGACACCGGTGACCCACTTGTGAAGCACATCAAGGGCCAGGAAAAAGGGCGCGCGGCCACCATGTATGTAAGACGTGGGAACAACAGGGAGCAGGACCCAATCTAGAGTTGCTGACACACGTGCGTGTGACTCGTGTTCGCACGATGCGCCTGTGCTTGTGAGCGAAAAGCGCACCCACCTGGGATAAACTCACTGTCAGACCGCTCATCGTCCGCGTACGTCATGCTCACAGCCCGCCCTCTTTTGAGTGAGTGAGGCCGCGCCAGCCAGCGGCTATCTCCCTGGTGATGGAAGCTGCTCCGACATGCTGCTGAAGGCCTGCTGCAGCAAGCGCTGGGAGAACTGTGCAGAAAGCTTTGGCACCGGAGCGCCAATAGCAGCGCGGCCACTGAGGTGCGCCAGCAGCCCGCGTCTGGCATGCGACCTACTACTAGTAGCGGTAGGGAGCAGAGAGATGGGATCAGTGTCGCGGCTGCACGGATGTACCAAGTGCTTGCAATTGACACATGTATGGGGGGGGGGCGCAGAGCAGTGTTCATGAATTCACGGGCGTGAATTTAATCAAAGAAAATGCTGAATGACGTCACCACGAACATTTTCCGCGCGGGACGGTTGAATCGCGGGGGGCGAGGCAGCAAGAAGTTGGCGCTGGCGGGGCACAGGTCTTCACCAGCAGCGCGAAAAACACTCTGCGAGCTGGTGAGTATCCAACGGTGTGACTTTGCCCCCGCGGTAGTGCGACCCCCCCCCGCCTCTCGCGGCGGTGGTGTTGGTGTTTTAAGCCCCTGCAGCCTGGTGTGTGTGTGTGTGTTCGAGTGTGCCCGTAATTTGTCTCGCGCTTGTTGCTGCTGGCGGACGGGTTTACGGGGTGCATCAAAGCAGTACATGTGGTGCTGCTGTGTTGCTGCTTCCGCTTCTAACCACTGCGTCGGCGACGTTGCGCGGGCCGTGCCCTCCCTTGCGCGTCTGCCCTTGCCACTGCCACACCAGCAGAAGATTGTCCGACATACACCATGGACAGCACCACGGTGGCCACCGCGCCGGCGCGTGGCTCTGGCATGCAGCATGCAGCAGCGAGCGACAGCGGCGCAGAGACGGCCGCCAACACCAAGCTGCTGCGCGACTACACGGATGCAGTGAGCGCGGCTGCCGGCAAGTTAAGCACCGAGCTCGCCCCCGAGACCCCCGACATTTGGATGCCCAGGGCCACCCTGGTATCGGATGATGCGGTCAGGGCAGGCGCTAACAAAAGCCGCCCGCGTGCCCTGCTGTTCATCGGCGACCAAGGCGTGGACGTGAAGCAGTATGAGTCGCTGATGGGGGCGGTGCAGGAGGCGGGCAACGCGGCCTTCAGCAAGATCAATCGGCTCGATTTCGAGGCATGTGTTTCTCACGCGAAGTGAAGCACCTTTGCCATTGGATGGTCTGTGCACTTGCTTGTCTCCAGCCTTTGGTTGCGTTTGTGCTTTATAATATGTTGCCATGCATGTGCAAAGGAACAGCCTGTGCACTGTTATAATGCGGCCAGGTTGTTCAACTCAGCTGCCGGTAACCGCAAGCAGTCAGCACAAACTGCCGGCTTGTTTTGCCCATCTGGTACGTGGTAGCACGCTGCATCGCCTCACTGCTTCCATGTGCTACCTACCTGCCGTGCAGGTGATATCCATCCCGTACGGGGCCAATGACACCCAGGAGACTGTGCTTGGCAGGGCCATTGCTGCCATGGCCAGCAGCAGGGTTGACGCGCAGTATTGGGGTGTGGCGGGGCACCACAAGGGCGGCGAGGTTGCCAGCATCCTGGCAGCTTCTATGCATGTGGGTTTATCAATTCAGGGAGCGTCTTGCTCCTGAGCAGCTCAGTGCTCCCCAGCACAGTGGCAGGGCCAAGTGCCTTGAATGGTTGGCAGCGAGGGCTTGTTAAACATGCAGAAAGAATCCGGTGGCTGCGCTGCAATGCCGCTCTTTTCACAGTGCATGGCAGTGGCAGCGGGCCGTGCGTCACCGCATCAGTCATGTCGCATCATCAGGCTCAAGTACTCACTGCAGCAGCCAGCGTATACTTGAGCATGCTGCCACAACATTCTCACTTCCTCTTGCTGCCTGCTCCTCTGCACACACCCCTCTGCAACACCGCAGCCGCGCGTGAAGATGCTGGCGCTCATCAGCTCACAGCCGGACCCCTCCCTCGGCGACCTGCTGCTGGACAAGCACATGCACTGCACGTCCATTGCCACTGCCGACGACACCACTGCGCCTGCGGCAGCGGCGTGCCGCATGCAGTCCCATGCCTGCGAGGTGGAGCTGCTGACGCTTGCCGCGGACCAGCCGGCTGTCGCTGGTGGAGAGTTCACGCCGCAGAGCCAGCTGGCGGATGCGCTTGCCTCGGCGGTGCGGTGCCTGCAGTACTATGCAGTCACGCCGGATGGGCTGCCCTTCCTCGAGAGCTCACCTGAGGTGGGAAATGGCTGTTGAGCTGGTGCACCCCTGCAGCGCATGCACATACCACGCGGCATGCCTGCACGTGTTTTGTTACCTTACCCACCAAGGCTTGCAGTGTGGGGCAATGCGGGAACGACGCAAGCCAGCCAGCGCAGGCGCGGATTTAAGCCAGCGCATGCGCCATGTCCGCGCCTGTGCCTGCTTGTTTCATGCAAGAGCGTGGCGAGCGCAGGCTGTTGGTCCTCAGGCGCACTGCATGGCCCTTGCTGCTGCCCACACGCGCTCTTCACCTGCAGGTCAGCGTGAAGGAGGGACACCATGGCAATGGCGACATCACCACTCGGTACCTGACATTCAAGCCCGTGGCCCGACAGCCTGTGGCAAATGTGCTCTTTCTGCAAGGCGCAGCGGTGGCCATAGAGGCCTATGGGGTGAGAGTCCACGGTGTGCATGAGAGCAGCACATAATTTGAGTGCTGTAACCTGCCTTGGACAAGTGTGCTTGCAAAACCGCAGCATGACGCAGCACAGGTCCCTTCCAACCAGGCCAACCAGCAGGGGGTGTGAATATTGACTGCCCCGTGTGTTGATGATGTTGTTGGGGCGTGTGACAGCACTTGTTGCGGCATGCCAGCTGTGCCATGTCATACCCGCAAGCGCGAATGTCATACCCCATTTCTGGTACAAACATGAGGCACTCTGTGCGCCGCAAGCACCAATCACCGCTGGAGCTCGACGTCTTTGCATTGTGTTTAGTGGTACTGACCATGGGTGAGGAGAGACCGCAAATGTGTTGATGACAACTTGGTGTGCACCTGCGCTTGCGGCTGTGGTGCACACTTTAGGGTCTCCTGCACCGCCTGGCGCGGCTGGGCTACCTCTGTGTGGTGGTGTCAGCGCCGGGCCGCAATGCGCTCAAGCTCAGCCATGAGGTCATGGTGCAGGTGAGGGGCACCGTGCGCTTGTTAAACTTCAACATTGAAGACTGGCCCCCCATTTCTCTCTTGCTACACCGGGCGTCGTGCCCACCCTTGATGCATACAGACATGTTCCGCTGCTGAGAGCACCCTACCGCCGGGTTAGGCTACTTGTAGTTTGCATGATGATACCAGTGCACACATGACCCCATGTCTGTGGAAAAAACCCTACACACACAACTTGGCGGTGCTCAACGGGGGATGCTCCATGTGCTGCTGGGTGTTGTGCTTGCCCCATGCGTTGCCTGCAAAGCGCACACTGCCAAGGCGCGCACCATGCTAAGTTGAAGTTTGTGTATTAGTCATGGAGACATGGGGGCATGTGGGCACCGTTGAAGTTGATGAAGTTGCGTGCCTGCCTGGAGGGAAAGGCTGGCAGGCACGGTGTGCGACGCTGCCGCTGCTGCCTGACACATACCACTGGTCTGTGTATCACGCCCGCACGTGCAGATCATGGAGGCGCACGGGGCAGCAGACGAGAATGCCACACGCGACTGGTTTGTTGGTGGTCACAGCAACGGCAGCTGGGCCGCCTCGGTCTGGGCGCAGAGCCACCTGCACCTGCTGCCACCTGCCAGCAACGGCGCAGACGCTGCGGCTGCAGCCACAGCTTGCGCTGAGCAGAAGGTGGTGCTCCGGGGCATACTCATGGTGGCGGGTGGCGCAATTGGAAACTTCAAGGACAGCGAAGCGGCGCGCAGCCTGCCATTTGTGCAGGTAAGCAGGTTTGCTGGGCGCTAGCTTTGTCATTCACTGATACGCGGCGCTGTTCAATAGGCGCCAGGAATGTGTGTGTGTGTGTGTGTGTGTGCGCGCGTTGTGTTGGTCGCGTGTATGCGGTGCAGCAGCTGGTGCGCAACTGCAGCCACATGCAGGGCGAGGACTTGATGGTACCGGTAGTAGTGAGAGGTAGTGGCACTGCATTGGCATTGCATCGCACCGGTGATGACTGCTGACGGTAGTCTCTGTGCCTGTCTTGGGCATCATGCAGCATCGCGCGCAAGCGTGCACTCACTTCGTGTCAAGTACTTCAACTTGAAGTACATGCCACATGGACAAGGTCAAAAGCGTGGTGACGACTCTCTCGCACGCTTCACACGCCCAATGCTTTTCACAGTCTGCATGGCATTGCCTCAGCTGACCTGGTGCATGCGCTGCCCAACCTTTTCCGTCCTCCAGATTGTTGGCACACGCGACGGCGGGCACAGCCGCTACCCAGACTCGGTGCTCTACTACGGTGACGTGCTTGTGTCACCCGCGGTTGAAAGGAGCTCCGTGACCATCGTGCCGATTGTGGTAAGTGCCGGTCTGTGACATTGTAGTAGTATGAGTTAGAGTATACTACGTGCTTCTGTAGTGCTTCTGTGGTAATTGTTTAAATTACAGTATAACGCCTGTGGCTGTGGCTGGCAGCAGCATGCTGCTTCGATTGGCGACTGTCGTGCGCCCTCTACTTTTGAGCTACTACTACTGCAGTACATGCGCATGTGCCCGGTGACTGCGCAAGAAAAACTGCCACAGGAAACGCTTGTGTTTTGCAGTGCCCAGCACCACAGCTGTACTTGCATATTGCATGTGCATACTGGGCACCTGGAATGATTACAAAGACCATGCTTCTGGAGTCCCTACCTCATGCCCACACACATCAGTGGCCGGCATTTCCTGTTGCCACAGCCATCCGTTGTCAGTGCTTTCAACTATGCCCACTTAATGTGAACCACGTTTTTGCTGCATGTTGTTGTGTGGGGTTTTTCCAAGGGCGGCACACACTACGGCTGGGGCCACTATGGCTTCCAGGAGCCGTTTCAGTGCGGCTGGCTGGACGCAAACCAGCAGCAGCAGCGGGGAGCAGTTGCTGCGGATCAGTGGATGCGCAAGATCCTGTCTCTGGTGTGAAGGAGCTGCTGACAGCCAGCACAGGTCTGCTGCTGAGCAGCTGCTGAGCACAGCGCAGCTGCTGAGCACATGGGCGTGAAGAGTGGCGTGTCTTAATGTGGTGGTGTGGACAGCACCTACCAGTAGTGTAATCGCATGCGCTGAGCAAGCGCATGCTGGGGGACACTGCTTGCTGCCCTTGACGGCTGCTGGTATTGCTGCTTACCAGTTGAGAGCAGCACTGGTGGCACTGGCAGTCACAGTCATGCACAGAGCGCGGTGTGGTATTTCTGTAGACATAACTGTTGGGCGTGCACGAGCCCAGGTCATGCAAGCCAGCATAAAGCAATGGTCATGCCCGGCCCCGTATGGACATACTCGCAGCTGGGCACAGCCAACAACAACCAGTGCCCACAACTTTCAGCAGGGGGGCTTGAGCAGCCGGCAGGCTAGTCGTGGTAGCACTTGCATTGTTTGATACTACTACTTCAGGAGCAGTTACCATGTAGTCTGTTGCATACTGTACTGCCATGTAGTCTGTTGCATACTTGTATGGACTTGCTGCAACCCATATGTTGGTTCCTGCGCAGCGGGGCTGCCTTCTGCGGCTCAAGCGCCAGCAACTTCTTGCTGGAGGTAAATGACACCGTTGTCAAGGAGCAATGGCACAGTGTGAGCCGGGAGATGCTGTACTGTACTGGGTGGCCACAGTGCGTCTGGCAGCCACGCCTGGAGGCCTGGAAGGGCGATGCATCGCTTGTATCACCCTAGCAGCAGCAGTGTGTGCAACATCCCTGGCTTAAAACTGTGCCCTGAAACTTGCAAATGCAATTATGCCTGACGTCATGACTCTTTTGGGTGTCGTCGCGGCACGTGCGATGTTGCAAGTTTGCCCTGTTTGAATATGCTGCCGGTGTCGCCGCTGGTGCAAGTACAATGGCAGAGGTGCAGGAATGGCTAACACAGCTGCTGCTGCACAGGGCAACAGCTGTACCATTGCTTTGTGAGTCTTATGCGTAGCCAAAACGCGGGCATGGGCCGCAGGTGACCATATACGCGTGTACCAAGTCATTGCAGGCGGCATGCACCAACCTACACGGGCATGTGTCACGGAGGTGCAAGACTCAGTAAGAGTTCTGTGCTGGGCATGGTTCCCCAGCGCTCCAATGTCCGCCGTGTGCCACAGCAGGGCTCATCACCAATTGCCAGCACCACAGGCAGTGCATCAGTGGCAGAAAACTCGGTGTTTGCGTGGATGCAGGGAGTAGGGAGTTTTCATTAGCATACATACAAAGGGGCAAGGGCTGTTTATGGATTGTTTTGCTTTTGCAGTAGAGTCATGTACCGATACTCGCTCCGCCGGTAGCCGGTAGCCGCACACAACATACGCTCCGGCACAAAAACCCAAGAGAGGAAGAGAGAGGAGAGACACATACACTAGACAACCTCAGAGCACTTCTCTGCCACACACCGTTACCGCTGAATGAAGCGCTGCCGCGCTGCTGCATCAAGCCCGCCTCCGGTCTGTGCGGACACCAACACACAGGCGTCACCCCGCAAAAGCTGGTGGCGGCCCGCAGACAAACGGCACACGCAAGCGGCACAGCGGCAAGGGCTGCCGCCGCTCACGCTCACTCGCCGTCTGCTGCGCCAGTGCCAATGCACCCCCAATATCCCTCCCTACCCACCTCACCCCCTACTGCTGGCTGTGCTGCAAAGATCGATTTAGGTTTCTGCCGCCGCTGGGCGTGTTTGCGGCGCGCGTAGACGCGTCAAGCCCAGGCCCCTCAAGTGGAGGCACCCAGTAGCTACCCAGTAACTGGCGCCACTGCAGCACTGTCCGCTGCTGCACCCAGTGCCGCTGAAGCTGGTGCCGTGGTGCCAGCGGGCACTGTCTCACTGCTGCTGCTGCCGTTGCCAGTGGTGCCGCTGCCAGCACCGGGCACCACCCCCACGCAGCTGCCCAACGCAGCTGCCACTACTGCAGTGGCATGCGTGCCGTTGTTGCTGGCGGTGCCGCACCTCTTTGTTTCTGTGGCAGTTTTGGCAGTTACTGATGTGGCGGCACGAGGGTCTGTGGCATCCGCGCTTGTGCTGCTGCCGCTGGCACTGCCGTGCTCCGACTCCCGGTCACACTCCAGGAGGGGCTCCTCTGGAATGCTGTCGAACCTGTAATGCGCGCAGCACAGGCACGGCCTACAATTAACGAGTCACACTAGGTGCTGACAGGTGCTACTGTGCCGTATTGCAGTTGTCAGCAGCGTCACAACTGCAACTTGACAGGTGAGGCAGCAGACGGCTGCGCAGCTGCCAAGTGCAAGGCAGTTGAGTTTTGAACACACAGACCGCCACTGACAGTTATCATGCTCCGTGGCTGTTTAGTCCCCGAGTGTCAACCCAGCTCTCACATGTGTGCCTTGAATGAGCAGGAAAGCAGCATGCCTCCTTGCTGCCGCTACTGGTGCATGTTTTTGCTCAGCAGTAGCAGCGCCAGCATCATCAGCAGCAGCAGCATGTGTGCTGAGCAGCAGCAGCATGTGTGCTGAGCAGCAGCAGCATCTGTGCTGAGCAGCTGCGGCATGTGTGCTGAGCAGCTCACCTGGGCCGCTGGCGGAAGGAGCAGCGGTCATGCCCGTTCCAGCTGACGCTGCGTGGCCGTGGCATGGGCTTGATGAAGCCATCCACATCCCTGTCCCACAACGCTGCGGCATGTACCTGCACACAAGTCATGACAGAGGGCAGCCACCAGCAGCAAAACCTTGCTTGGAAGCGGCAACGGCACCTGCACCAGCAATTGCTGCTGCGCTTACCATGCAGCGGCAATGTCCTATCGCAATACAGCATAACACACCATGTTTTTGCACCAATTTACTACTTTAAGTCTGTTCAAACCCTGAGTGATACCAGGCCATAGCTGGCGCAATGATGACCTGCCATGCTCAGCAGCTGATGCCTCAAATGCTGCTCAGCAGATGGGTGATGTTGCGCATTACCGTGCCCTACAATAGTGAGTATATGACAGTGGCAGGGCAGGCATACATGCATGCTGCAGGTGCCCAGGCTGGCTTCAGCAATCAAACCGGCTAACATGAGCTCTGATGCCATCATGTGAGTGGCAAAGATTCACTAGCAGGAACTGTCAACTCTGAGTGGCACACGGCCAGTGCCATCTTTGTGCTGTGCTGGAAGCAACTAACATGATTCTACCATGGCTACACCAACATGCTCTTGCAAAAGGTAACCTGAGGCCTGATGACTTAACCTAAGCGCATGGCAGCACCAGCAGTGCATGCCAGCCCTGGAACCATGCTCCTTGCATGTGTCAACCCTCATGCTCCTGGCTGCCAAATTGCAGTGACAATGCGTTAGCAAGCCAAACCATTCCAGCTACGCTTTGCACCCCACCTATGTTTTTCAGTGCTGAGTTGGTGGCGCCCCCCCTGTCAACGTCAGCGCTACACACCTACTACACATGTGTGTACACATGTTTGCGCATGCATGTCACTGTGATTCGGAGACACTTGCATGCCACAAATCTCTGCCGCACGCCGCCCCTTCGCCTGACAACCGCGCAACATGCCGCGGCTGTGCTGCCCCTTCCTCACCTTGCGTTTGTGCTCAGGCTGCGCAATGTCCCCCCTGCCGCCGCGGCCGGTCCCCGCCCCACCACCGTCTGACGCCGCGCCGAGTGCGGCTGGCTTAGCAGCACGGGCTGCTGCTGCCGCCGATGCTGCTGCGCCCCGCTCGAACTGGCTGGTGTAGCGCGCCACCAGGCTGCAGACCAGGCAAAGCCTGCCCGGAGCACCCTCGCTCAGCTGCTGCAAGCTGCCCATGCTTCCCCTGGACGCCCTGCAGCTGTCGGCGTGCTGCAAGAGCTTCTTGGCCTGCATGCACGATGGTGTGCAGCGGGAGGCGCCGCAGCTGCCCACGTGGCGAAGCAGCAGCTTGGCAGCTCCGCAGGTACGCAGCCCGCAACCACCGGTGCAGCGCCTGGCGTGGGTGAGCAGGAAAATGTGATTGGCTGCCTTCTTGGCGCGACACATCATGTCGTCGATGCCGCCGCCGCCGTCGGCTCCTGCAGCAGCAGCAGCGTCCTTGCCATTCGCCCCTGCTGCGCCATTCATATTCACGTTGCTGCTGTCATGATCCCCCGACCGCTGCTGCACAGCCCCGTCAACCCCAGTACCTGAGAGAGGGGGCGTGCCCAGCCCTTGCTGTCGTTGGCGGTGCTGGCGGTGCTGGCGGTGCTGCTGGTGCTTGGGAAATGGCGCGGCGAGCTTGCCGACGCCGGTGGTCGCGATGGTGGCGCTGCTGCCGTTCGTGAACCCCAGCTTGGCACGGCAGGATGGCGGTATAGGGGAAACATCCAGTTGACAGGCAGTAACAGGGGCATTGAGGTCGGGCTCCGTGCCATGGTGGAGGGGGGACCGGAAGGTATGGGTTGGCGGGGTGGTGGCTTGGTGGTGGGGCTGCTGCCTCTCCTCCTGATGCTCCATGACACTGTGCAGACTGTCCGACGACGCCTGCTGGTTTGGCGACGCTGCCTCGTCCGCCGCCGAGGAGGCGGGCGCCACCGCAGGTGTTTCTAGGTCGGCAGGCCGCATGTCACGTGCGCATTGCCATCGCTGTCGCGTGCGCGCTGGAAAAGCACCAGGCGCAGGCGCCCAAACAGGAGCCAGCAGGAGCGCAGGGGTTTTCTAATGAATACACGGGGCCAAGGGCCAGCCGCTTGCCGCCACCCGCTGCAAGCTTATTACTAGAGCTGGCCGCTCGTGCTCGCCTTTGGTGTTGCCAAGATCGTGCGGTGGTGTGTGGCTGCAAAGCTCCTCTCCACTGGGTGGCCACCATGCGCGGGGGCCACCATGCGCGCGTCTCACTAGAGTACGCTGGGGTGGAAATCGTTCTTTGACGTTGTCACGTGGTCATCAACGAGGTTCACATTCAATGCACTGCAGCGAGCCACAAGCAAGGACGCCGGCGCGCCTGGTCGTCGTCTTGCCCCACTCTCGCGGTGTGCGCACACACATGGGCATGGGTGGGCCATCGTGAGTCAATCCGTGCGCATGACGAGCGTGCGCGTGGGCACCCGAGCACCCACCAAACAACAACCCTGCAGGCAGCCCTGAACCGCACATGCACAAAAAAAGGGAACAAGGCAAGTGTGTGCAGCCCGCAGCTCCCCGCCCCCGAGGTGCGTCACTCGATAGCAGCCAGCAGGCCTGCACCATGCACAACGGCCACGCAGGAGCACTGTACAGCGCCGGTAGCCACCACACGTGGAGCCTCGAGGCTCGTCATCGCTGCGTGAGCAGCACTGACAGAGCATGCAGCGGCTGCTCCTCACAATGCAGCCCCCTGCTCGCATGCGCGTTTTACCAAATCGGTGCCGCCGCCGCCGCCGCCGCGGCGCGCAATACATGCGCTCGCAGCCCTCTTGAAAACTACAGCACCACATGAGTTTGTTCACATATGCAAATGTGGCACGCCCCTTTCTCCCTTTGTGCCCTCCCTTTATGCCATGCCTTGAAGGCGGTTTATGAGGCCTGCCATGAAGTAGCCTACTGAGCACCAACAAAAGAAAGAGGAGGTTAACTACAGTTAGCAATTCCGGTGGCAGCGACGCATGTTTTTCCTGTTTAAGTTTCCAGGCATGCATGCAACCAAAATGGTGGTGTACATGCAGTACAGACACTAGTTGGAGTGAGCTACCAAGCTGTAGATCTCGCAGCGCAGCCAGCAGAAGCCTTCACCCCCACTAGAGCCGTGATCAAGACGTGCATGTAACCTGAGGCTGCGCCTACTGCTACATGTGTTACAAACGCAGCAACCTCACCCAAGTACTTTTATTAAACTCCGCTTAGGGCGCGGAAAGCCCTTTGCACACGGTGCGCATGACCAGAAAAAGGGATCAGACTGGAGTAGCGAAAGAGCTAGCAATGCTCAATACTGCGTACACAAGGGGAAGTACTACCAAGTAGTATGTATTGTGTACAGCAGGATGTGGATTCATCATGATTGCTCAGCTGCAGTGGTATCTTAAGGGGGAAGGGTGCAGGAACCATCGGTGCACCATGATCAAATATTACACTCTTCTGTAGTATACATGTACTCTTATTGAAACTCCGCTTGGGGCGCATGTACGCATCTGCGTTAGGGGGGTAATGCCGAAGCCCAAGCTTAGCTTTGCAGAGAGCCCAGCGCAGCTGAGCGACAGTGGTGCAGGGGCAAGCCTCGACAGGAAAAGCGATAGAAAGGGCTGGCTTCGGCTGCCCACACGGTGAGCTGCGATGCACATGCCTGGACTTGCTGTGTGCGCAACTATCGAGATCAGGAGTAAATCAGCGTTTGCGCAAGTGAGTCATGCATGCCTTGCTCTCTGACCTGCGGAACACATCAGTCATTGCAAATCATTTCAGGGGTAACTCATGTCCGTGCAATGGGTGAGACAAGTGAAGCAATAAGTCATGCGCTGAGTCAAGTGAGCCTGCACCTGGCTGCTGTGATGACAACTTATCAATGATAAGTTATCATAGTGCCTGATCATGTACGTGAGGGCACGGCATACCCTGGCGAAATGACTGCTGAGACTGCGCAGGAGGTAGCAACACTAAGTGGCTGCAAGCTTCAAGTTATTTAGGGTGAGCACCCGTTGTTCATACAGTGTACTCTTATTAAACTCCGCTTAGGGCGCGGAAAGCCCCTTGCACATGGTGCGTGTGACCAGAAAATCAGACAGGTAGCGAAAAAAAAACAAAACTAGCAACAGTGTACCTTTGGCAAGGCAGAAGCTTGAGCAATGACACTGAGGTGGTTGGCAGTGGAGTATACCCTTTTCCAGCACATGACAGCGCAGCACCAGGCTTTGCAATGGCATAGATGTATGAAGGATTCGGGTACTGCTGCGTGGTTCAGGGCTGCTCAACAATTGCGTGTACCGCCGCTCAACAGTTCCGCATGTGACACACGGGCACCGCAGGTTCCACCCTGTACATTATTTGCAGTTAAAAATTGGCCAGCACCAGGGGGCAGCCCACTGCTGTACACGCACGCTACATAATGCGAAATGCACGCATCAGCGGCAGGCTGCGTGCGCTAGCCTGGCATGTCAACGCATGTGCCACTGTCGTTTCCGCGGAATAGGAGTACCCACTCGGGCCATATTGTACAACCTAATGCGCCATTGCACACCAATGGAATGCACCAACTGTGCTGGGTGCAGTCATAGAAAAGTGTGCCTCTACATAGTGGCTACAGGTAGTAGGGGCTAGGGGGGGAGCCGGAGTCTCAAGATAAAGGCAGCAACAGTATGCTGCTGCAGCACTGCTCAGCACCTATGTAGGCACCAGCATGGCACCTGAAAAACGCTGCTGCGGCAACCGCGCCTCCTGACTTCCCACTGCATCCACATCAGGGGGTGGCGGCCCCGCTGATGGCTGTCGCACCAGCGGCAGCAGCAGTGTGCTGCCGCGCATGCCAGCCGCGGATGCCGCTGCAGCCGCTGGCTCCTCACCAAGAGAGCGCTCGTCGGCGTCGCTGAGCTGCTGCTGTAGGAGGTCGTCCTTGTCTGCAAAGCTGCCCTGCTCCAGGGAATCGTCGTCATCATCGTTGTCGTTGCCTGTGGTGGACGCGCTGTACTGTGAGTCGTACCCATCCACGTCAAAATCGCCAGCCTCTTTTGCCAGCAGCTGCTGAAATTCCTTGTCGCTCAGGCCCTGCCACCAGCGGCACGGGACACGTTGCGCACGTGGCACCAGAGACAGTGTTGGCGCCCATCGCTGCTGGCAACCAATGCATCATGCACTTGCGGGAACGCCTGGCGTATACCTGGGAACCAGGACGTGGGGCCTGCGCATGTGCTGCTGTGGGTTGAAGGAAGGCGCCCGCAACTGCAACTTCAACGCTGCGCGTCTGCACACCTGCACAATCATAGTCATGATATACGTCTAGTACTACTGCTGTAGTATGTGCACTTGCATAAGTGAGGACACACTTGCTGTCTATGGCGCGCCAACATGCGGTGCTACGCTCCATGGCGCAGGGCCCAGTAGCACAGCGGCCGCCAGTGCCACTTCTGAAGCGATGCCACAGCCACCCCAGCACATGCCACTGCCAAGCATCTGCTCAGCAGCAGCAGCCGCCCGCCTCACCTCAGCGCCAAAGTACTCTCGTCCCTGCATCATCTCGGGCAGCACGGAGTCAATGCTCGTGAGGAAGCTCATGAGTGCGTCCCGCTTGGCGGCCTTGGCCTTGCGCTTTGCCATGGCCGCCGCGTGCAGCGCCAGCTTTGCGTTGGCCACCTCGTCCATGTCGTCCGCACACAGTGCCGTCTGCTCAGCAGCAGCAGTGCTCAGCAGCAGCAGCAGCAGCAGCAGCAGCAGCAGCAGCAGCAGCAGCAGCAGCAGCAGCAGCAGCAGCAGTGACAGCAGCAACAGCAGCAGCAGTGCTCGGACGGCGCAAATGGTTGGGCAGGCGCTGCTGGTGCCAGACAGCGGACGCCGGCAGCAGCGGCACTGCCCACTACTACCAGTAGCGGCACTACAGTGCACTCGCGATTAAGTGCGGGGTAGTGCCACCCCCCCTGGCCCCGTACTAAAGCGAGACCCGCACTAAGTCAGGTGGGGGCATCATTTACTCGAAGTACACAGAATCATGTGCTCTGTGACAGGCCTTCGGACGCCGTACTGAACCGCATACTGCACCAAATCGAAGCGAACTCAATCGCGAGTGCACTGTACTTAGGGACCCAGTCTGTACTACATTCCTATGGAAAGGCTGTTCCTGGTTCGCGCACGCACCGTGCCGCCACTGTGCCTCCTCCCCCCAAACACACCCCAGCGCAGCACAAGCAGCATACAGAACCGGCACCCGCACAAGTGCGCAGTGCTCAGCAGCAGCAGTGCTCAGCAGCAGCAGCAGCAGCAGTGCTCAGCAGCAGCAGCAGCAGCTGTGCTCAGCAGCAGCAGAACCACACCATCGCCATCACGGCAGAGATAAATAACACCAAGCGCTCGGCAGCAGCGCGCCCACCGCAGCGCGTATATATATGTACCAGCAACTGCCCACCACCCCTCGGCGCTCTGGGGGCACGGGGGGCGGCGCGCCGTAATGAGGATGAGACTTGAGAGCGACCGGCAGTATGTGAGGTACGGACTCCAGACGGCGGTATATCCTATGGCGGGCCGGCCTGCCCACTCGGACGCCCCGCACGCCTCTCGACCTGGCTCCCGTTGTGGTCCGGTGGTGGTGGCCGCCCCCCCGCCCTGTGGTGGTGTGTGCCGCAAAAGTGCGTGTGTGCTACGAGTGCTGCTACATGTAGTCTGCGTCGTTGCCGATGGAGTAGTTGGTGCGCTGCAGGCTCTGCTTGAGCAGCCGGTTGTGCTCGCGCTGGCGCGCCAGCTCGTCCATGGTGGTCTTGTAGTCCACCTGCGCGCGGGGGAATTTGAAGTTGAAGTTTAGTTTGTGGTGCACTTCAAGTTGAAGTTATCCACCTGCATGTGAGCAGTTGAAGTTGAAGCTCAGTTGTGGTGAATAATATAAGTTGAAGTTGTAGTTTAGCTGAGCAGCCGGTTGTGCTCGCGCGGGCGCGCCAGCTCGTCTATAGTGGTCTTGTAGTCCACCTGCGCGCGGGGGAGAAGTTGAAGTTGAAATTGAAGTTGAGTTTGTGGGGAAGTACAAGTTGAAGGTTACCAAGTGCAGTGTGTGGGATTTCAAGTTGAAGCTTAGTTTGTGGTGAAGTGCAAAGTTGACGTTGTAGTTAAGCTGGCGCAAGTGCACTTGCAGCGGAACAAGCATGCACACACGCTCGGGGAGCGGGCGCGAAGGCATGTGCTCCGCAGCAGCAGCACCCAAGAAAGTGCTGCTCCACCTCAAGTGCTGTATGAACTGTTGAAGTTGAAGTTTTTGCTATTGACGTTGTCGCCCAATCGAACTTGAAGTGGAAAGTGCGCGCGCAGCCTGGGAGCTGGCATGCCCTGCGCCACACGGCAGCAACTTGCCACTAATGTACCTCAACTTGGATTGCGCACGGAGCAGTTACACCAAACCCTGGTCAATACGAAAGCTATTTGGCAATTGTGTTTGTGTTACCAAAAGCAAGTCGCCCACCCCGCTTTCTTTTGCGCTGTCGGCTATAAATGCTAACAGGTAGGGTAAATTATTCTAGTTATTCTTGCAGCGGTGCTCAGAGTAAGGCACACCCGCCCCACTATTTGGGTCCGATAAACAGTCATCACCCCGGGTGATACCTGTACACAACGCAGTACTTCTACTGTGATTAGCAGGCAGCGAGTGGGCGACCACATACTTCAAGTACTTGAAGTACACACACACACACACACGTTATTCGGGATGTGACAGTGCCGCTTGCACCAGCTTAAGCACCTTCACATGCTTGCTTGTGCTTTCTCCGGCCATGCACCCGCCATGTGCAGAGGGCTTTCCGCGCCCCAAGCGGAGTTCAATGAAAGTAGTACATGCATACTGGTACTTCAAGTACACAGTGTACTAGTAGTTGTATGAAACACCACCCACCAGCTTTGTAGATCTGACCCAAGTACCCTGCCCAGCAGACAGATTGCTTCGGGACAAGGTGGTGCCGCTGACAGCGCCACAGTCGCAACTTCCAAGTTGCAACTTCAAGTACCTTTTCCTAACTTGAATTATTGCTGTGCAAGATGCCACACACCTCACCTGCGGCCCGCATGTTCCTCCGCACGTCCTTCTCCCACACCATTCCCACACAACGCCCACAGTCACAACTTCAAGTTGAACCTTCAAGTACCTACTTCAACTTGAAGTAGCTTTGTGCACAGCGCCACCCACCTCGCCTGCAGCCCGCATGTTCCTCCGCACGTCCGTCTCCCACACCACGTTGTCCGTGCCAAACTGCACAGGGGGGCGGCAAGCAAAAGAGGCGGCGGTGCTCAGCAACAGCAGCAGCACTGCTCAGCAGCAGCAGCAGTGCTCAGCAGCAGCAGCAGTGCTCAGCGGCAGCAGCAGTGCTCAGCAGCAGCAGCAGTGCTCAGCAGCAGCAGCAGTGCTCAGCAGCAGCAGCGCAGTGCTCAGCAGCAGTGGCGATGAGGCGGCGCGCATGGGAGCCTGCGTGGCAAACTGCATGGCAGGCAGCAAGGGGGTGGCACGCACGATCATGAGCGAGAGGCGGGGGTGCTCAGCAGCAGCACCAACAGCAGTGCTCAGCAGCAGTGCTGAGCACCACCACCAGCAACAGCGGTGCTCAGCAGCAGCACAAGTATCATGCCGTCAGCAGCAGCGGTAAAGGCCTCCTCATGCGCTTGCGGCAGCTGGCTTGTCGAGCATCCCAAATGCCAGTGGTCACCAGCATTCCACTTCGTGGGCTGTCAGTGCGCAGGCCTTGTCATGGGCGCCCAACAGAAGCTGACAAATTAACTTCAAGTGGGGAGATCAAGTACCTGGAAGTGGGTCTCGCGCAGGTCTTATGGCATGTGACAGGCCTCTGGCCCGCGCGCCAAACCGCACACCACACTAAATCCAAGAGCACTGAATCGTGTGTGCACTATAGCCTCAAAAGCACCTGGAAGTGGGGCAGAAGTTGAAGTACCTGGACAGCACAACTTCCACCACAAACTACAAGTACCTGGAAGTGGGTCTTGCGCAGGTCGTCCTTGACCTCCTGCGCAAGCCCCGCGCGGCCAATCTTGCGCACCTGCGTGTGCTCAGCAGCCACAGTGCAGTAGCAGCAAGCAGTGTGCGTCAGCAGTGCCCAGCAGCAGCAGCCCCGTGCGGCCAATCTTGCGCACCTGCGTGTGCTCAGCAGCAACAGTGCAGTATACTGCACTCGCGATTTGGTGCGCAGTACCGTCACCCCCCTAGCACCCCACACTGAAGCAGGGCCCGCACTAAATCAAATAGGGCATTGTGTGCTGTTTATACAGAATCATATGGTCTGAGACAGGTCTCTGGATGCCGCACGGCCAATCTTGCGCACCTGTGCGTGTGCTCAGCAGCAGCAATACCGTAGCAGCAAGCAGTGTGCGTCAGCAGTGCACAGCAGCGCTCAGCAGCAGCAGCAGCAGCAGCAGTGGCGGCGGTGGTGGCAGCAGAGGTCAGCAGCAGCAGCACCGTATTCTAGATGTGTGAATGGTGCGTTGTGAACCATGACACACACCTCTTCTTGGTCGTACAGGAACCCACGCTTGTAGTCTGACACGTACTCTGGCACCTGCAGACACACGCAGGAGCACAATACATAACGACAGGCATGCATCAGCTATGCATCCTAGGCCTCCGGCCACAACTGCAACTTACCAGGCGCGAAAACCTTCAACTTTTCAGGTGCCAAGACTTCAAGCTGGTAAGACAGTGCACGGGCGCTGGCGCACCACACCGCCTGGCAGTGCACCCCCAACTCAACGCCCGCAGCAATGGTGGAGCAGCAGCAGCACCAGCAGCGCTGTTGAAGCTGACTTACCTCCTTTCCAAAGTTGAAACTGGTGCCCATGAGCACACACACTTGAAAAATGATCCACGCTGCCCACACAGACCCCCCACACAGACTAGGAACCGTGTAAGGATTTTTTAGGGCTTCATGTGGTTGAGGTTTTGGATTTTATTAGTGTTCGGTTTCATTTCTTGTCTTAAGTCTGTGTGGGCAGTCTGTGTGGGCAGTTCGGAGTATCTTGAAAAACAGCCTTGTTGAAACTGACCCACCCCTGTTTCCAAAGTTGTTGAAGGTGGTGCACGTAATCACTGAAAATAGCCTTGTTGAAGTTGGTACGCACAAGTACTTGTTGAAGTTGTCTCACCTCGTCTCCAAAGTTGAAGTTGGTGCGCGTGAGCGCGACCTTGAGCTCCCTGTTGTGCTGGCGCTGCCTCTGCAGCTCCTCCAGGGGTATGCCCGCGCTGCCCACGGCGCGCATGCCTTCGTGCGCTGCCGTGCTGTATGAGGGCGCCGCGTTGCCTGTGCTCAGCAGCAGGAAAACCCCATGTAGCATTTATGAATATGTGTACATTTATCTGCATTGCCAGCTTTTTCGCTACCTGTCTAATTTTCTGGTCACACGCACCGTGTGGGAAGGGCTTTCCGCGCCCTAAGCGGAGTTCAATAAGAGTACATGCATCAAGCTGCCCACATGAAAATACTGGAGTAGTATTGCTTACGTTATACTCTCCAAGTAAACATTTATGATGCTGCCCACGATGCGCATGCCCTCATGGGCCGCAGTGCTGTATGAGGGCGCCGCGGTGCCTGTGCGGACAACACATGATGGCATACAAGTTGGTATGATACAACACAAATGTACTTTTGAAGTACACGTCATCGAAGTACTTGCAGTATCCATATAGATGATAACATGGCAATATACAGCATACAGTATGTATTTACTTCAGAAGCATTTACAAAGCTGCCCACGGCAAACATGCCCTCGTGTGCCGCCGTGCTGGGCGAGGGCGCCGCGTTGCCTGTCCGCAAAACATTTGTCGCTCGTCCCCATCACTACTATATTGAACCGTACGAAAAAAAAGCATGTGTGGGCTCAGCAAAAGTGGACAAACCAGATACATGTATTCACGCGCGCGCGCTCACAGGAGTACGTGTTGCTCCTCTTCACATGTCCTCCATGTTAGTGTACTTGCTCGAGTGGCCCTCCTGATATCACTACTCTACACATGTACACCAGGAACCATGTCCCGGGGTACCCCGCATCCACATACATGGTCACATGTACTAAAACCGTGTGCGCGTGTGCTCTCACCAAAGTACATGTTGCTCCTCTTCATCATGTCCTTTACGTCCTTGTTCAGCACCCCCGTGTAGTCGCTCAGGTGACCGGTAGGGTCAGGCAGCGTGCTCACGGGCTCGTACTCCGCCGGCTCCTCCCCCAGGCAGAAGGTGGTGCGCGTCAGCTGGGCCTTGAGCCGCCGGTTGCGCTCCTTGTCCGCGCCCGCCGTCTGCCCGCCGAGTATGTCTTTCTGGTGCGCCTGCGGTGGTGTAAGTGCATCAAATGATAATACTTGAGAAGCAGTAACCGTGAGGGTATGTGAGCGTATGCTGTACTGCCGATGTGTGAACGTAATACTTCGAAAGGATACAATGGTTGCGGGTTGCGGTCCTCGTCGGCGCCCGCCGTCTGGCCACCGAGTATGTCTTCCTGGTGCGCCTGCAGCGGTTCATGAGCAATTCGTGCGCAGCAATGATATTAGAAACGCTAACGATAAGTTAGTGTACGCTGTAGTTGTCGATGTGCGAAGGCACTACTACTACTAGTAGTTTTCTGAAAGGATGCAGCAACAAGTGGTTGCGGTTTGCGCTCCTTGTCGGCGCCCGCCGCCTGCCGGCTGAGCATGCCTTTCTGGTGCGCCTGTGCGGTGCCATGTTAAGAGCCACAGCTTGTAAGTTCTGGCAAACTTGTACCCCTGGTGCGCCTGCGTGACTCATGCAATGCAAGTGGCAGCAGTGGTATTGGCGAGGGTGCAGGTTTTGGAGAAGGGTAATAACAGTAGCAGGTACAGCAACAGGCGGTGGAAGCGTGCAGTGTCGCTGGCAGTATGTTAAGGTACTGTAAAAGGAAACTGCAAAAAGAGGTGGCGGTTTGCGCTCTGTATTGATCCTTATCGGCGCCTGCCGTCTGCCCGCCGAGTATGTCTTTCTGGTGCGCCTGCGGTGATTCGTGCGCATCAGGTAACGGTATTATTTGGTAGGGGCAAAAGTTTTGGTACATACTTTGCACGGCTCATGAGTACTCGTGTCAGCAGCTTGGCAGAAGCTGGCTGCTCTGCGTCAGCGCTGTCTGCCCGCCGAATATGTCTTTCCGCTTGCGCCTGCAGTGGTTCATGCGCAGCAAATGATATTGCTACGTACTTCAAGTAGTAGTACTTGGAAAGTAGTAACCGTGAGCGTATACTTCAGTAAAAGTACTTCAAAAGTGTAAGCGTACGCTGTAGTTGTTGATGTGTGAACATACCCCCTCGAAAGGATGTGGCAACAAGTGGTTTCGGTTTGCGCTCCTTATCCACGCCCACATGTGCAGCCGCCCTGCATGGCTAGCGTCTACTGTAGACCAATACTGCTGATGCAGCCCCCTCAGCACTGCCCGCGCTTGAGGGCTTTGTAGGTTTTGCACAGCGTGTTTGCGTAGCACACATGGCATTCGTAGCAGACAGCCAATCTCTCCACGTGACTACCCCACACAACACACCTTGCGGCTCTTGCACGCCCCAAGTGCAAGTAAATAAAACTACTGATGTACTACTAGTGCCTGCTGGTGCCCGCTAGCCCTTCTGTGTTGGTATACTACTAGCAGTACTTCGAAGTACATGTGCTGCAGTGCCATGCATTTGCCAAGTGCCATGGCCACCAGTGGGCGTGCTGTCATACATGCCATGGGCTCTTGCACGCCCCCGAGTGCAAATAAATAAAACTACTAGTATACTGTTACAACTGTGTGTATATATATATACCTGATAACCACAGAAGTATACCTCGAAGTACAAACAACCAGAAGTTGAAGTGCGGTTCCCTCACCTGCGCAACGGTCTCGTGCAGCATGGACGTGTCAATGTGCAGTAAGGCCACACGCGAACATGAACCCATGTCTCTAGGCTAGCTTTGTACTTCAATAGTATACACTACAACTTCAATACTATGTACTACATACAGCAATTGAAATACGAATCACCCGCCTGCGCATTCGCCTCGTACAGCATGGGCGTGCAAATGTGCAACCGCCAAACATGGCAGGGGCTAGACCAATGTATAGGTGTATATTTCAAAAGTATGTCAAAGTATATACTTTAGAACTCTACTTCTGGAAGTATACCTGGTATTTGCACGCACACACATATATGTATGTGCAATCAGCTGAAGTGCGGTTCCCTCACCTGCGCATCGGTCTCGTACAGCATGGGCGTGCTGCCCAGGGCGATGCTGGTCTTGGTGTTGTTCACCTTGCGCTGCCGCAGCTCCGCCGCCATCCTGGCCCGGTTGGGCACCTGTGAATTCACATACATGAATTCAATGCTTGAATTCACATACACTAATTCATTGCATGAAGTTCAAGTGGCGTGAAAGCGGGCGGTCGTCTGCCACCCCCCCATGGGCCCAGTCACGGTATTGTCTGGCAGCTCATGCAGCCCAGTCCATGTGTATGACAAGAATTCATGCACCAAAGTCATGCGGTGTGAATACTGCTGCCCGCAAGGGGGGGCGGTGTGGTGCGGCGTTGCCGTGCTGGGTACCTGTGACACTCCACTTCTGTGCGCGGCACCACTGTCATGTGCTAGGGCCATAGCAATATATTACTGGGCGCACACCAACGCCAGCTCAAACGGTGCTTGCTGCAGTGAGCGTGAAAGGGTTCCTAGACTTGGGGCAGTACCGTGTCGAGTGTGCCCGTTTCCTCAAGGCATGGGCGGGTGGTCTGTGTCACAAAGCCAGCGTTCGCAGCACGCTGGAAGTGAACCTCTGCTGAAAAAAACATTGCAGGTTGTCTGCTGCCGCCGGCAAGTGGGGGTCGTGTGTGACAAGAAGTCCCTTGTCCTTGCACCGCTGCTGTAGCAGGTGCGACGAAGCTGTCATGCTGTCATGGTACTGGTGGGTGGCGGTATACACCGCAGCATCCTTTCCCGCTCAGGCCTTCGCCTGCTCACCCACGCATGGCAAACAGTTGCTCTTGGGAGCGGCTGCGCGTTGGTGGCGTGGTGTTCAACCGGGAAAAAATTGGTGCTGCTGCCCACGCACCGTGGCACCCTACCGACCTAGTACAGCAGTGTACTTGCCTTGCCTTATTCAGTGGCCATGACGTTCTGGGCACGCCCCACTGCCGCCACCGCGTAGGAGACGCGACAATGGTGTCCTCGTCGGACTACGGCCTACTTCAGCACTTCACCGCAACAAACCCCAGCAAGAGGCCTCGGTTTCGGCTAGGACCGTCCAACCCGCAGCAGCCACCCAACATGACACAACAGGGTCCAGCGGCAAACTGTGGGCCTTACCTCATGCCGCCTCGCGTTCACCGACTCCAGCCCCGTGCGTGTGGTGGTCTCAAACCTCTTGCTGCAGCTGGCAGGGGGGGCGTCCCCTCCGTGGGCGAGCTGGAACTTGACCTGGTGACGTGCCAACATGCCGCCGCCGCGCCACGCCGCCCCTGCACCGCTGCTGTGCTCTGCTGCACACCGGCACGCCTATGACTCCTGGCTGGCAGCTCTGCCTTGCCAATGCTCCTTAGCTGGTAAGTCGACGCGGCGATGCGATGCGTGGTTTGCTTGCAACACTCCATCATGAAGACCAACAGTTACACTGCGCCGTCGTTACATTCTTGTGTCAAGAACGTTCCCGGAAAGTTCGTATCGTGTCTTGTTGTAGCCAGCCTCAAAAAATCTCCACACACCTCGCACACGACGGTAGCGTACCACCTGAGGGGGCGGGAGACACGAGACTGTCTGGGTGCACCCGCGGCGGCGCCTGCTTGCTCAGGCTGTTGCACATCGTCATGGCTGACTCCAAGATTGGCGGTGAGCTTGCGCATTGTTTGTCCGGTATGCTCAGCTCCCTTCGCATCCATGCACCCAGCGCTCCACAGGCCACACCTGGACTGTGCTGCAGGGGCAGCAACGCCGCCATGCTGCTAGCAGGGCCAGTCTGCCGAACAATTCGCATCCGAGAATGCGGCAGGCGACGACTCACGCCACTCAACAACTGGTGACCCAAAGCAACCTGATGACGGGTATCCCCTGGAGTAGGCGTAGGTGGTGAAAGCGTGCACCGGTGCACCGCCCCTGTGGCTGCTGCCGGCACCGCGCCGCTCACGAACGTGCAGCTCTCTCAGGGCGCGCGTGGCTTTTGCTGCTTGACGGTGGCCCACTGGACAACAGCAGCGGCAGCGGGCAGCAGCAGCAGCAGCAGTTGCTGCAGGGCTGTGTTCGCGACGCTAATCGCACAAGGATACACACCCCTGGCAGCAGCAACTGCGGTAGAGGCTAAAGGCCGTCCCTACTGTAGTGCAGGGGCACACCCTTGCTCACGTGTTGTGGTGGAGTTTAGTGGCCCCGCTACAGTCTGATGTACGCATCAAATGTTTGCAATGCGGCACGTTGGATTGTGCAGCTCTCGTGTGGCTAATTGGTTTCCAGTGTACACTGTACTGTACGTCACCACAACTGTTGTAATCTCCTGCCTCCTTCCTGATAAATAAATCCACCTGCGCGCGCCGCACCATCCACTACAGGTTCGCTTGGATATTGTTAATGTACCCACGAGTTGGCTGACTCCAAGCACGTACTGCACCTTTTGCCGCTGCTCGTTGTGAGAGTGGCACGATTCAGTGCTGATCGTTTCAAGGCGAAACTAGATTGTGTAGTGCCTGCCGCCGCTGTTGCACTTGCAGGTACAGTTAGAATTATGAGAGTTGACATGCATCCTTGTACGTGCACATGCCACCCACCTTCAACATGGCGCTCCGTCCTCCCGGCGGCGGGTAAACCTGCCCCCAACCTGGACGCCCACCGGCACATGCCACTGCTGTGCCCGCCGGCCGCCGCAGGGCAGGCCACGGAGCCACCCCCCCCATAGATCTCGTAGTATAGCTGGTGCACACATGCCCTCATGTCTCTATGACTAATATACAAACTTCAGCAGCCCGCACAACCGCTACAACACGGCGCGACTGTAGCATGGCGACTGCTCGTATGCATGTACGTGTACGTCCCATCCACGTTTCGCAACCCGCCCCCCCTGCCACAGCCCCAGGTCACTGTAGGACGTGGCTGTACTCACGTGTGTGTACACACATGCGTACATTACGTAATTCAATGTGTATGTGCCTTTCATGTGTGTGAATCCACGGTACGTTTCACCGCAGGTCACTCGCCGCGCTCGCAGGCGTGGATGCTCAGCACACGCCCATGACTGAGCTCAACTTCCCACTGACAGGCCCCTCAACCCCCCCTTGAACACCGCCCACGCGCGCGCGCGTGCAGCCCTGCCCGACGACCAGTGGCGACGCATATGATGTACACCTCCATGTATGTGAATGCACTTGCTGCGCTCGCAGGCATGGATGCTCAGCGCAAGCCCATGACTGCACCCAACTTCCCACTGACAGGCTCCTCAACCCCCCCTTGAACACCCCCCGCGCGCGTGCGCGTGCAGCCCTGTCCGACGACGAGTGGCGACGCATATGCCAGTACCTCGGCAGGGGACTCTACCTGCCGCTGGCGTGCGCCCACCCCTCCCTCGGCGCCCGCTACGCCAACTCATTTACCTCCGGCGGTACCCTCACCTCCCTACAGGGCCTGGTGACGCACGGCTCTGTCGCGCTGGTGCAGTGGGCCACGGCCCAGGGCGCCCCCACCGATGACATCCATGACTGGGGGGCCTGGGCGGCCAAGTGCGGGAACCGGGATGTGCTGGAGTGGTGGTATGGCGTCCGTGGTGGCATCGGCTGGGTGGCCTACACATCCGCGGCCGGCAGGGGCGACGTTGACATGCTGCGGTGGTGCCTAGAGCGCGGCGGCGGAGAGGTAGACCTGCCGCTCAGCGCGTGCCACGCTGCGGCCGGCGGCGGCCACTTGGCTGCGCTCAAGTGGGCGCACGAGCACCG
This sequence comes from Ophiocytium majus, assembly GCA_032358315.1. Taxonomy (NCBI): domain Eukaryota; class Xanthophyceae; order Mischococcales; family Ophiocytiaceae; genus Ophiocytium; species Ophiocytium majus. Next base: position 48,719 of record JAULBY010016123.1, read on the forward strand.
GTGCCCCCTCACTCGCGCGTCACTGCTCAAGGCCGCGCAGGGGGGGCACCTGGAGGTGAGCGGCGGCGTGTTGTGCCACAGTACTAGTGGTTCTCTTGGTGCTGTCGGAGCCTGCGTCTGAGGTACAGTAGGGACTCCAGACGGCGGTATATGCTATGGCGGGCCGGCCTGCCCAGCCGGACACCCCGCGTGCCTCTCGACGTGGCTGCCGTTGTGGTTTAATGGTGGTGCCGCCCCCCCAGTAGTGGTGTTTGCGGCACAGTGTGAGCAGGCAAGCCCCCTCTGATGCGCAAGCCCAGTCATGCACCATGCATGCTTCGCTGGACCGCATGCTGGTAGTGTATGCGTGGCGGCGCCACTTACGCCAGCCGTCAAGGGCGCGCCTGTGCAAATGGGCCATCAGGGCGTGCCTGGTGTGTGCCACAACCGTGTTGTGCACACCTGACCGATGCCACTGCTGCCACGTCCACTCACGTAAAGCAATGACAACCAGCGCTTGAGGCTGTGCCTGCCGTTTGCAGCTGTACCGCGCGTGACTCCTGCCGGTGGCACATCACGGCGTGCCTGCGGGGTGCCACAACCGTGTCATTAGCACCTTACTGCTGTCACTGATTCCATTATTTCTCTCAAAGCGCGTTGCACTTGAGGGTCGCCCTGCTTCCATGCACCCGCCTTTCCATTTTCCGCTGTGCCACCGTTCCCCACTCACGCCCACCGCCACCGCCCGTGTAAGTGCTGACAGCAGCCAGAGCAGCATGCAGGCAGCTACTGGTCCAGCCATGCCATGCGCGTCTTGCCTTGTGGAGCTGAGAGGCGAGTTTGACCTGGTTCTTGGTGGACTGCTTTTTACCCAACCCTTGCGCCCCCCGCCCCGCGCCCCCCCCGCCCCGCGCAGGTGTGCCGGTGGCTGCGCGCGAACGGCTGCGAATGCACATTTGACGAGACCGTCGTCGCCGCCGCACACAACAACCACCTGCACATTCTGCAGTGGGCAGAGGGAGCCTGGGCCGACCGTCTAACCGCACGCGCGTGGGCGGACATCACTCGTGTGGCGGCGCGCGAGGGCCGCCTCGGGCTCGCAGAGTGGGCGCACACGGCCGGCTTTCGCGTATTTAACAACGTGCACGGCCCGGCCCTGCCGCAGCTGCCGGAGCACGTCGCAGCGGAGTCCAGCGGCTACATGCTCGGCGCCGCGGAGGCCGGGAACATTGATATGCTGGAGTGGGCGCGCGGCAGGGGCTACGCGTGGGGGCGTGACGTCCCCCTGAGGTGCGCAGCCAGCCACAGACTGGAGGCGCTGCGGTGGCTGGTCGGCCAGGGCTGCCCCTGGGACCCGCAGCGATGCCTGAAGGCTGCTGAAAGATGCCGTGGAGACGACAAGGAAGCGGTGTGCGAGTGGATCAGGGCCGCGGCGGCAGGGGGCGCCGCCGATGGTGACGCGGCCGACGGCGGTGCGCTTTTGCCGGCGGCTTAGGGGCAGCATGCAGCCTAGGCGGCGCGGCGGATGGCGCCGCGACCGACGGCGCTGCTTGTTTTTGGTTACTGGCAGTATCAATTGTGGAGTGATGCAGTCTGCGTGCATGTATGGGCAAACTCACGCCGGCAGCGGGCGGATACCGTGCCAGCGGTGTATGCCAGTGCACCTGCAGGCAAACTCAGATCGGTGTGCGAGTGGATCAGGGCCGGTACGGCAGGTGGCATGGCTCATGGCGCCGAGGGCCGGCACTGTGCTTTTGCCCGAAGTGTAGTGGCAGCATGTGTTCTTTGTATGTGGCGCGGCGGGTCATGACGGCAAGGGCCGGCACTGTGCTTTCGCCCGCAGTGTAGTGGCAGCATGCGTCTTTGTTTGTAGCGCGGCGGGTCAACAGTTGGTGCGGCAGGGAGCAGCACTGACTACTACTTGTATTATAGGCAGGCTGTTTTGTGCCATGTAATCCACGTGTGTACAGCTGATGCAGCACCAATTATAGCCGCCATCTCTTCGTGGCATCAAGAGGTAGGGACTCCAGACGGCGGTATATCCTATGGCGGGCCGGCCTGCCCACTCGGACGCCCCGCTCGCCTCCCGTTGTGGTCTGGTGGTGAAGGCTGCTCAGATCATGTGTAGGGCATGTGCATCTGCGGGCGTTTCCAGATTGTCCGCATGTGGATACGCCCTGCGCAGCCTGGCCGTGTCCTTCCCGAAGGTTTCTGTCATTGTCAATGCACTTTTCCTTAACTCCGCTTTGGGCGCGGGAAGCCCTATGCACATCGCGTGTGTGCGTGGAAAAGGCATGACAAGACACGCTGTCCCCTGTTGTTACTTACTGGTGTGTACTCTTATCAAACTCCGCTTAGGGCGCGGAAGCCCTTCGCACACGGTGCGTGTGACCAGAAAATCAGACAGGTAGCGAAGAAAGTGGGAATGCTCAGTACTCTAAGGGAAGCCGGGCATGTTGCCAGAGCACTACTCTAACTGATTACAGCCCCATCCCAGTGTGTACTTACTTTTTTTATTTGTTTGCCCTTGTGGGCGTGCAAGAGCCATGTCATGTATGCCAGCACGCCCGCTGGTGGCCATGGCAACTGTGCACATGGCAGTAGCATTTGTAGCTATAACCAGGAAGATGGCAATTCAGTGCACTGTGCACCCTGCTGTAGGCATTCTGCCACCGCGCTACTCCAAGGGATGACAACCCATGACAACCCCATGCCCATCTACTTCTATGCACAGCTTTAAAAAGCAGTGGTGTGCTGCCCGAGGCCAGTAGTGCCACTGTGGTGTGTATTGTACACGCCGCCTCTGCATGCTGAGCACCATTGAAGCACACGTACTGCTGAGCACACGTGCGGTCCATTTGAGCAGGCGTGTGGACCTTGAGGCATCGAGCCTTCACTGAGTGAGACAGATCAAATAGTAAGGCGTTTGTTTTAGAATGTGCATCGACACAGGGCTCTGACACACATTCGATGTACCGCCATGTGGAGCCCCTACCTCACACCCGCCAATGCAAATCAGTAACATCACAACATGCAGCAGAGCAGCGGCAAGCACAGCCCTGAGCCCATGGCGAGCGAGGTGCGTGGCTGGGTAATGAAGTAACCTCTATAAATGGGGGAGAGACATGTTGAGGGGGTGAGACTAAACACTTCTGGGGCAAAACGAGGGGGGAGCGGCGGTGGCGTGCAGGCGGCTGTGCCGAGCGTGCCTGCGCTAAACAAAAGGCAGGAGTGCCCTCTTCCAGTCGCACATGTGTGTCCGTGGGCCGAGAAAATTCAGAGCACTACTACTTGTGAAGGGGGTGCTGTGTACACGCACTGGGGACGGACGACTCTCGATACGCCCAGCTCGGCGCGCGACACGCTGGGGCGCGTCATAAGGTCACAAAGAAATTTCTGCGAGGCAGAAGAAAACTTCTGCAAGGCGGCGGCAGCCCGCGGGCAGCGCCACAGTGCGCTTTCGTCCCGCAAACAGACCGCCCCTGCTCGGTGTGTTCTCCGGGGGTGTGTGTGGGGGAGGAGGGCGTCTTGTAGAATCACCCCAGGCGGGCGAACCGCTTGCTGAGCAGTCGCGCGCTGACAGCGACAGACCGTGGTTCTGCTGAGCAGCATGCAGTGAAGATAGCCCTGCGGCGCCGCGCAAACAATCTGTGCGTGCTGCTTTCTCAAGGTGACGCCGCGAGCGACCCACACCCAGCCCCCCCCAGCTCAGCACAGGTGCGTTGCGCAACACCCCCCAAGACCCACACTGTGCCGCGACTTCACAGCCGGCAGTGGGGGATCCTGGGTTGCGGGGGTGCAAGGTAGCCTGCGCTGCGCGGCTGCGGCTGCGCAGCGGCGCGCTAGGCGTGCGCCTAGGCCGCCTGCACGAGGGTGAGCGTGCGGTAGTTGAGCCCCGCATCCGTGGTGGTGACGCGCAGGGTGACGGGGCCCAGAGGGATGGCGATGGGGGCGGGCGCCGCCAGGGCGAGTGTGTACTCGTCCCAGCCGGCGGTGGCGGCGTGCTGCAGGAGGAGTGTGGACACGGGGACGTTCATGGGCGGCTTGTACACGTCCAGCTGAGGACGGGGGGGGGGGGGGGAGCGTGTTAGAGGCGGTGCAGAGGGGGGGTGGGG
>JAULBY010016124.1:0-20942 GCA_032358315.1 Ophiocytium majus
TCAGAAGAAGTCCAAGCATCAGTAGCGTCTACCCAATTAAATGTTTTATCTGTCGCACCCTTTAATGTTATACCACCGCCATCTGCAGTAATATCAGTCGGGCTTGCTACTGAACCAAGTTCAATATTTTTATCATCAACTGTAATAGTAGTTGAATTGATTGTATTCGTTGTGCCATTAACTGTAAGGTTACCAGTGATAACTGTATTGGCATTATTGATTGTTAATGTACCAGTCGCAGCACCGATAGAAACTGTAGTTGCTGCACCAAAGGCATTAACAGTAGTTAAATTCGTATTAAATAGCGTTAGTGTACCAGTAGAAGAAGATAATAGAGTTGGCGATACACCATTAATTGCAAAGGCAGTAGCATTACCAAAAGTTACTGCAGCATTATTAATGTAACCAGTACCAGTTGCAGCACCTAAAGATAAAGTAGTCGCTGCTTGTCCTACATTTAGAGTAGTAGCTGTTGTATTAATTAAATTAAATGTAGTAGCAGAAGTAGTGATATCACCACCATTAACTGCAAGGTCACCAGCAAGAGTTAATGCACCAGCACCAGTAAGAGTTGCCACATTGGTAGTGCCACCATACCATTTGAAAAAGTAACTTGCTGAGTTTTCTGGAACACCATTCCAAATAGTAGCACTATCAATACCAATTGCAAAATCTGCAGTAGAACCACTAATGTTAGGATATAAAAGTAATTTTGTTCCAACGCTTGAAGAAGAAAACTGTGGTGCAGCAACACCGCTACCTGCCCAATTTATTCTTTGAGATTGTGTTCCAAGTGTTGTTAAACTTGAATAAATCACACTTGATTTTAATGTATTACCTGCTAGACCACCAGCCTGAGCAGTGATAGTTCCACTACTATTAGTAATACTTGTTCCATCAGCATTAGATGATGTGGATTGAATAGTACCATCACCATAATACAAAGATATCCATCCATAAGATGTATTACCTAATTTGTAAGTATTATTAAGAGATGGAATTAAACTTGAAGAGAAACTGTTGTAATTATGTATTGTCTCTTCTGTTCCCGCACCAGTACCACCAGTGGCACCAACTTGAGTATATACATTCCACTGACCACCATCATAAAGTAGTGTTACTGAAACCCCAGCAATATTAAGTGTTAAGTCTTCATAGACTCCAACAATTGGTTCTGCACCACCATCTACATAAAGATTATTTGTTTCAAAACTAGCGTCATCTACAATGATGACATAGTTACCAGTTTGAGGAGAAGCAGGGAGGGTGATTGTGAACGAACCAGCAGCAGTATTAGCAATATAGCCCTGATTGATTTTTGCAGTTGTGTTTGCTATTACCTTGGTATATGCAATACCAAGTGGTTGTACGACGTTTGTAGAGTTTTTAAAATACAGTTTACCATCAGCATAGTTTAATGCTAACTCACCGTAATCTAAGTCACCAGTTGCTGGAACTTTTGCAACAGTTGAAGACTTCTTAAGAAGAACCTTATTCGCCATTCCCAAACCTTAAAAAAGGAAACACATAAAGGGAGTAAAAACTCCCTATTACTTATCTAATTAGTATGTACCGCCATCAATCTGGAATCCGTCCAGAGTTGAAGTTGCTGCACCAGCACCAGTAATGTTAGTGCCGATAAACATTGCTTTAGCAACAGATAAACCGCCAGACAATACAACTGCAGCAGTACCAAGAGCAGAAGCATCAGTGGCAGAAGTAAATGTTATTGCACCAGAACCAGCGATAGTTGTACCACTGAAACTAGAAGAAGTGATTGTCTTATTGCTTAATGATTCAGTGCCAGCTAATGTAGCAAGAGTACCAGTAGTTGGTAATGTTACAGAAGTATTTGCAGTAGTTGTTAAGCCAAGTGTATGAGCACCAGTATGAGTAAAGCTACCACCAAGAGTGATAGTCTTAGATCCATTATTAACACCAGTACCACCATAAGTAGCACCAATTACTGTGCCCTGCCAAGTACCAGTACCGATAGTACCAAGAGTAGTGATAGTTGATTGACCAACATAAGTTGAAGCGATATCGACAGAGTCAGTATTAACAGTAATACGATCTGCAGTACCAACTACGTCTAAAGTATTACCAGACTTAGTTAAACCAGCACCAGCAGTAATTTGACCAGCACCAGAGAACTGACTGAATGTAATTGCAGTAGTACCGATAGTGATTGCAGTATCATTGGAAACTACGTAACCATTATCAGCTTGTGTTGTACCTTCTTCAACGAAAAAGAATGTTCCTGGAGATACTTCAACATCTGGACTATTATCAAAGTCCGTGGCACGAGTCCATGAACTAGAAGCAACAACGTAAATACCGTTTTGTGAACCAGTAGATTGATTCTTAACAAGAACACGATCACCAACAGAAAGAGCAACACCATCAATAGTTTGAGTATTGCTTAGTGTAATATTCGCAGTAGTTGCAGCACGGACAGACGCTTTAACATCTAGACCATTTGATAGTGAGTCAACATATGCTTTAGTGGCAAGATCGCTAGACTGAGTAGGGTTTGCAGCATTACCAACACGCTTACCACCAACATCAACAATACCAGTGCCGTTTGGAACTAGGTTTACGTTAGTGTTTGAACCACCAGCAGTGAAAGTTAATGCACCAGTACCAGTAATAGAACCAGTAGAAGTTCCAGTACCACCATGTGCGACACCAATATCAGTGGCTTCCCAAACACCAGTGGCAATAGTTCCAACACTGGTTAAACTAGAAGTAACAACAGTAGCATTTAAAGTAGTACCAGTTAATGTACCAGCTGCAGCAGTAACAGTGGCAGTACCACCAAGAGAAACTGAAGTGCCGTTAATTGTAACAGAACTATTAGTGAGAGATCCATTACCAATGTTTGAAAGAGTATTGCTTGAACCAGAGATAGTCTTATTAGTAAGAGTATCTGTAGTTGCTTTACCAACTAATGTATCAGTTGCAGCAGGTAAAGTTAAAGTAGTTGTACCAGCTGTGGCAGTTGCAAGTACAGTAGTTGTACCAGAAGTAGAACCACTAAATGCAGCACCTGTTCCACCGATAGTTGGTAAAGTTAAAGTCTTATTAGTAAGAGTCTGAGTGCCAGTTAAAGTGGCAACAGTAGAATCAATATCAAAAGTTACTGTGTTAGTGCCAGAGTTTACTGTAGAAGTAAGACCAGTACCACCTGCAAAAGTGATAGTATCAGTGGCAAGAGCAATGGTATCAGTACCAGTGTCGCCAGCAATACCAAGAGAAGTAGTAATTGATACAGTAGAAGCTGCAGTCAAACGACCTTGCGCATCAACAGTGAATGTAGGAATTGCAGTGGCAGAACCATAACTACCTGCAGTTACTGCAGTATTAATAAGAGCGATGGTAGAAGTATTACCACCATCAGAGTTAGTAACACTAATTTGATTTGCTGTACCAGTAACTGCACCACCAACTGTATCGTAAATATACTCAGCAAGAGAAGTAGAAGTGTCACCAATGTAAGCATTAGTGATAACTGTCTTACCAGTACCATTTGGAGCAAGAGTTAAGTTGCCATTACTTGCTGTAGTAATAGTTCCTGGAACTGATAATGCTCCAGAAGTAGCAAGATTAACTGTTACCCAGTCAGTGTTATTTGTTGATGCTCGTAGAGTTACACCACCTTCATAACCAGACTGAAGTGTTGCACCACCACCAGTTGGAAGATATAATCTATTCCCACCGTAGCTACCACCTTGGATAAATTCGCTAGTACTTAAAGTGACACCAGAAGCACTGGAAAGAATTATTTCACCAGTACTGCCAACAGTGCTACCATTTAGTGATAAGTTATCAACTAGTAATTCGTCTAACTTTTTGCTAGAGTCAACTACTAGGGCAGAACTTGCAGTAAGAACACCTGGAGTATGATCCAACATATCGGTAAAGTATTTACCACCGATAACAAAGTGGTTTGCAGCATTACCTGAGGTTTCTGTACCTATACCAATGTATAGTCTATCACCACCATTTGATCCGTTGTCGGTTAATGCTGAGTACGCTAGTTCACCAGCACCCAGCGTTGCGGGATTACCAGATACTGACGATCTTTTTATGCGGATTACTGAAGCCATTTATTTCTCCTAATTATTTTTATAAAACCCTGCAGGTTCAGTACCTGGGAAACAGAATTTCTTTTGTCCTAATTTATTAGCGTACAGTTTTCTACCTGTTAGTGCAGCACGCATTTTATCTGCATAGTGTTTTGGTTGTTTTCTACCAATTCTAGCAGTTGCCATCTTTTGTTTTGTTTCTTCAGAATGCGGGATACCTTTGTTCCAAGCATCTCTACCCATTTGGGATTCTGACATTTTCTTTTTAACTTCTTCGCTTCTCTTTAAACCAGTATTTGCTTTCTTTATAGCATCTATTTGTTTTTGAGAATTTTTAAACATTCCAAACTTACCTTTTCTACCTTTAGCAGCAGCTTCAGAAGAAATACTAATATTATCAGTCATATTCAGAAAATCTTCTCTGTCTATAACTTTCATTCTTTTAAGAACTTTAGTTTCCCAAATTCTACAAGATATTTTATCATTAAAAACTTTTCTGATTTCAAATGAAAAAGAATCTTTACCATACTCCTCAACTAATTCTTTTACGTATTTTGAACTAGTCTCATACGTATCCCAAAACTCAGAAGGATTGCATCCTTCTGCAAATCTACATCCATAGTATACTTTACCAGTGGGTGTATGTTTTAGTAAATATGTATACGGAACAGTCATCTTAAAATTCTCCACCTTCCATGTTTTGCGCATCGAGGGTGGTAGTGGAAGTCCATCTATTTGTTGTTGTTCTGTAGACTAATAATGATCCATTAATTTTAGTAGTTGCATCGACATCTGCAATGTTTGAAATTGATTCTACTACGGCTGGATTAGCCAAATTAGTTGAAGTGTTGAGTACAAACGTACCCTCAGACACTGCAACTGTTAATGCGTCATTAGGTGTTACGACTGCTGTAATTTCTGCCATATTATATTTGAGTAATTTGTGGGTTTACTGTAACAATTCCTTCTACCACTCTAGTTTTTGTACCAGAGGGTGAAGTGATTTCCACATCATATAACCATCTTCCCGCAGGAATGTCTCCAGATTGAGTACTTGTTAATTGTAGACGAATTTTACCAGCTGCAGCATCATAGACACTAGCTGTAAAAGCGTAAACTGTACTGGAAGAATAGGACTTTCTTAATTGTGAGGCAACAGTGTAGCTGGTCAAGTCGAGTGCCTGACCATTAGAAGCTGTTACTGTGATAATATTACTATATGTCGCTCCAGCGTCCACATAAAGATTACTAATAGTTGCCATTCTGGAATCCCGTAAATTCTATACCTCTTATTTATTCGTTTTGTAATCTTGTCTAATTTGCATCTAAATGCAAATACGTGGAAATGATGTACCTAGATTTACCTTCTGGACAGATTTGTCCTCTATGAGTGTGTGTCCAAGAAGTCGGAAAAATGACAGCTCTACCGACTTTTGATTTTATAACCTCTCCAGAATTATAAAATTCAGTCCCACAATCATGGTCTGTAAGATAGAACAATATACAGGCTATTCTATACGGATAATCATATGTGTGTTCACTATGCCACTTGGTAAACCCATAGTTTGCAGGAAAGTGTTTGAGGCGAAATTGTTTAAGACTCCAAGAGTTTTCTGTCATATTCATTTCTGGAAACTCTTTTAGATAAGACTCTACTGTGTTTTGTGCTCCTCTTAATACAGAAGGAAATTCATTTGTAAAGTCACTGTATTCATACATCCAGTCTTTATGGAATCCAGAAGTCATTGATCCTCTGGATTGCTCTATGATATAATCGCACTCAGATTTTGTTAGCACATTATCTAAACATAATAAATGATTCATAATTATTTACGCTTTGATGAAGTAGGATATCCCAATCCTGGTCGTTTATCGTACTTAAAAGAGGCATTTGGACCATTGGCATCTACATAATGTAAAAATGCTTGGACCAAATAAGAACCTTCTTCAACTTCAAATTTATCTCTCCAGTGTTCAATTTCACATCCACGATACACAATAATATCACCTGGATTTAATGTAAGTTCTTTTCCTGGACGTTTTGGAGATTGATAACCTTTAGCGTCTTCTGTGAAATTAACATCTGTATCAGATTCACGATCTACATACATACCCCAGTTGTAGTTTGTTTGATTGCTAATATATTTAAATCCAAGACAAACTGTGGTAGAAATCTCACATGACTCACGATCCTTATGTCGAAGTAATTCATCTCCTGGACGATACACTCGATAGTATGCGTATGTCGGAAACAGTGATAAACCAGTATTGGCTTCCATATGAGGATGCATAAAGTGCATCAATGTTTCCATTAGAGTATCACCGTATACAGAGTGAGTTCCAGGAATCTGCGCAGTATCACTTTCAGGAGTGAATTGCACTTCTTGCTTCATCAATGAATATTTAGTTGCAATGTTGCAAATGTCTTTTGGGATAACATTTTGCAAAAGAAGATACTTTTGTTCTTTGAATAGTTCTGGATTGCTCATCTGAATGGTCTCCCTAAGTTCCACATTACCTGTGAGTAACGAGTTCCTCGAGTCACTGGTGTTACTTGATGATATACATGACTTGGGAAAATAATAATAGATCCCTTTGGTCTAATCTCAGTGCAAGTATGATAGCGTTTCTCGCCAGCATGTGGACCAAAGTCAAATCGAAGATTACCACCATCATAGTTATCAGGATTAGTTAGATTACATGTTACTGATAATTTACGAATTCTACCTGCGTAGTTTGGATTAGTCACAAAACGATTATTCTTTGGAATTTTATTTCCATAGACATCTACTGCTGGAGTTCCATCTGCGTTATATTTGTATTCGTGAATTTCTGGATCAAACATTTCATATGGTTCATCTCCTGAATCTGGATGCCATCCGTAGAACTGTCCTTTTTCATACTTTGTAAATTGTGCAGCTTCTGTATAATCCCACTCAAAGTTCCATCCTGCAGCACGATTTGCCTCATGAATAAATGGATGAAATATTTCGTAAATCCAAGGTTCACTTAGCCAAGAAACTTTAGTATCACGAATGTAAAGATCTTCTTGTTTAAGACCCTTACGCTTGATTTGTTGTTTGTCCAATGCACCAGCTGCAATTTCACCTGCTGGAGTAGAACCTAACTCTCCACCTTTTTGACGATGATCAAATGTAGTTGCATCGGTGGATCTTTCACCATACATCTTTTCCATTCGACTCATTTCTTCAAGACCAGCTTCAATAATCATATTGCATTGTGCTTCAGAGAGTGCAGCTTGAAACCAATAGTAATTATTCTTTAAAATCATTTCCTCTCCTTATCTAAAAGTAGCACCATGAATATGACCAATGACAATAGACTTATTGCCTTTTTTAACTGGTGTAATTCGATGTGCTGTGAAGGATGGGAATATAATAATAGCACCTTGTTGATTAAACAAGTCGCTGGTATCAGAGTTTAAGAATTCAAGTTTACCACCATCACACTCATCTGGGTGTGAGAGATTAATAATGAATGTTAATTTACGAGTATTAAATGCTGGGTTTAAATCGTTGTGCCAATCATAGAAACCTTTCTTGGTATACTTAATAATCTGCGGATGGTCTTGTGCGATAATACCATCAACTGCAAATTTATATACTTGATCATTTGCAAGTTTAGTTGCTTCTTTGATTGGAATGAATGGGAATCCTTCTTTATCACCACGAAGTTTCTGAGACTTTGCAACGTGAATTGTATTTCCAGAGTTGATTTGGTCAGACCAAAGTTCAAGCACTGTGTCCTCTAGAATGGCTTTACATTCTTCGGGAGAGATAAAGGGAGATGCTAGGATAGAAGTAAAACTAGCGTTTGTGACTACCTGATTTGGTAAGTCTTTTGTGAAGTCTGGTGCTGGTGCACCCTCTTGAGATGGGTCTGTAAACATAAAAAGTCCTTTGAAGATCAATGAAAAATACCGTAGATGTTTAGTCTACGGTATTATTTATAAGCGGATTAAATTAGTACCGTACGATAATAATTTCTGGACCACCTGCATCACCAATACTACCAGTTTTAATTTTACTAATTGCCATTTATATTCTCTTTGTTATAAGATTTATTTGATCTTTACGCAACTTTATTTATTTCCAATAAAGGATTAATACATTGGTGGGTAAAACAGGTTCTTGCCATGAGAAGAAGTCAACACCTCTATTTCCTGAAGCATCAGAACCAGCACCAATAGTGGTATTGTATGATCCAGTATCATCATCAAGCTGGAATCCTTTACCAGACCCAGTTGGGCTGAGAGTATCATCATAGTACCAAGAATCCATAGAACCACTTCCAGGATTTTCACTACCTGTATAATTAGGAGTTTTCAGTGTGCTTACATTAGTATTTGATGTATTTAAATTATCACTAGACCATTGAGTACCATTAGTAATTCGTGCTGTAGTTCCACTTTGCATAGAAGCCAAAACTGCATTTGATGTTGAATTACCACTATTGAAAGACCAAGTAGCATATGCTAGTGGAGCAGTTTTTGCTTGATATGTGCCAGCAGCACCGCCACCACCTTTAGCCAATAATTTAGACGGACTTAAACCAGCGGGAATTCTTCCAAATCCAGTAGTTGCATCATAGGCAAGGGTAGAAATATCTGCAGTTCCAAAAGCATCCCCAGATGGATATGATGAAGGCGAACTACCATCAATTTCAAACCGACCATGCCACCAGAATCGCATATATCCACCACCATCGATGTTCATATCACACCAAAGTTGTACTGGATTTGCCATGCCAGTAGTTTTAATCCAATAAAATCCGTTTGTAGTTGTTCCAGTTAAAGACTTAATTGCTGCAGCAGAAGTAGCAAATCTAGCTGAAGAAGTTCCATCAGCAGTTCTATTCACAATAATATTAAATGAACGAGTAGCAGCTTGAGTATTTGAAGTTGCACTTGCCACAAAAGAGTATGTTGTCGATGCACTAGTTTCATTAGTAGGATCACCAGAAATAGCACCAGTGCTTGAATTTAATGTAACATTTCCTGGAAGAGAACCAGAATCGATTGCATATGTTACTGATGTGCCTTCAGGATCGCTTGCAGATAAAGTAGCGATTGGAGAATAAGAACCATATGCATCAGCGATAGTTGCAAGTGTACCAGCAGAAGTAGACCAGATTGGGTCTCTATCAATCGCACCTGCTGTACTTAATATTCCAGTTAGTCCAGAAGTGTTTGTTACTCTAACATCAAAAGAAGCACCACCAGTATAATTAACAGAAGCTGCAGCAGTTGCAGCTGTTAATGAAGTAGAAGAAACAAATGTTGTAGTTAATGTTCTAGGAGTATTAGAAACACCAGCACCTTCAATAGAAACCACTGAACCAGATTTAAAACCAGTTCCAGTTATTGTTAATGTAGAATTTGTGTTTTCGTTAATAGTACCAGAAATATTTGAAACAGTTGGAGGAGCATCTACTGCTTGCCATCCAGTTGGTGTATATTGTTCGTAAAGACCAGTAGTAGAGTTATAACGAATCATACCTTCACTCGGAGTTCCTGGACGCTGTTCAGTAGTACCACTTGGAAGAATAGCTGCACCTGTACCAGCACCTGATGCACTAACATCAAGTTCTTGTTTATTTACTGTGCCATCGCCTAAAGAGCGACTTACGATTTTACGGATTGCCATTGTTTACTCTTTTTCTATTGTACAATGTTATTTATTCTGGAACTAAGTCCCAAGATGTGGTAGACTCATTCCAAATGTATACTTTACCATCTGTTGGATATGCAATCGGTGCATTCCACAAACAAGTTTCTTCGTTTAGAACCCAACTGTTAAATGGTTTTGGTGCAATAAATGCATCTAGTGTACTATCGTATGTATATCCAACACCTGCGAAATTCTTTCTTAATGCAGTACCACCATTTGTATGAACCCCACCATGGGTATTGTAAGATGTTTGAATCCATTGTCCAGGACTTGTGTCCACGAATGATTCAAAGAATTCTGGTTCAGCAACAATTACTTGCTCAACAATTCCGTTATTTACTTTTGCGTAATGACTCATTTTATATTACCCTTAGAATACTATGGTTCCAGAACCAGTGAATGTATAAATTTGATTGCCACCAGATAATGTTTTAGTAAATGTGCCAGTTGCTGTAGCATCTTTATATGATGTTGAGTAAGAAACCACAACAATTCCAGAACCGCCTGCACCACCTGTATGCACAGAGACACCCATGCCACCGCCACCGCCACCTGTGTTTGCACCACCATCACCGCCTCGTAAGTCAGTGTCAGCTCCAGTACTAAATTCACCATTGGCACCAGAATTAAGCGCAGAACCACCACCTGTTCCAGCAGTTCCACCATTCCAGCAAGCACCGCCACCGCCACCGCCTAAACCGCCATTTCCAGAAGTTCCGTTTTGACCGCCACCGCCACCGCCACCACCCCAATACAGACTTGTGCCAGTAATAGATGAAAGTGCTCCAATACCGCCATTTCCAGCAACACTAGCAGAAGAAGAATTATTACCAACAGCACCTGCTCCACCGCCACCGCCTGATGAATATGGATTTGCTGTTGAATAAGCATTTGAACCACCCGCAAAACCTTGACCAGAAGTTCCAGAAGCACCAGATGATGCTCCACCACCCCACCAACCACCGCCACCGCCAGAACCTCCGCTTACACCATTTTGTAAGTTGGTTGAACCAGGGTTGTATGCTCCGCCACCACCACCGCCTACAGCAGTTAATCCGAATGCAGTTGTGTTTGTGCCGTTTGCGCCTCTAGTGTTTGAACCATTTGTTGCGCCTGTACCACCACCGCCAACAGTAATTGTGTAAGTAGTACCTGCTGAGACAGAAACAGTAGAAATAAGTACTCCACCAGCACCACCACCACCAGCACCACCACCTCCACCACCGCCAGCAGCTATTAAATAAGAAATAGTTGACACAGACAAATTGCCATACGTAGCCCATTGAGAGCCAGTCCAATATTCAGCAAAACCAAGATCGCTGTTAAATCGACTAGCACCAGTTGTAGGAGATCCAGGTCTTTGTGCAGTTGTACCTGCTGGTAAATCAAAATAACCAGTAGAACTATTTGTTTGATCTGAAACAGCTGTAGGTGTAACTGCTACAACTGCCCAGCTATTATCACCACGTAAGAATGTAGAACTAGATGCAGTACCAGTAGCACTTAATTCTGCAACACCAACTGCAGCATCGGCAATCTTTGCATTGGTTACTGAGTTACTTGCTAAGTCAACAGCAACTACTGTGCCGTCTGCCAATTGAGCAGAGGTAACAGAACCTGAAGGATATTTCTTTGAACTATATGTAGCCATTTGTTTACCTTAAATCGAGAATAGTTTCCAACCATGAGTGGCATTGTAATATACTAGGTCAAATGACGCACCTTCAGTATCTACAGTCATATTTGCAGCATCACCCATAATCACATGACCATTTCGAGCAATAGTTAAATTATTTGTATCGAATGTATTTGCAGCATCGATAATACGAACAGTATCACCCATATTTGCAGTGGCTGGCAGAGTTAATGTAACTGCAGCAGAACTTGTATTTACGAAGTAGTAACGACTTGCAACGGCAGTCGTATTTGTAGAGATCTCGTAGTATTGACCAACTGTCTTTTGAATACCAGCATTTAATTTTGCAAGAGTAATGGAACCATCGGCAACTGTATCGATTGAAACTTTTTCTTTGACTAGAGTATATACGTCAATCTCAGCACTAGAATCTGGAGCAGAAGTGAATACAATAGTTGAACCAGATGATACGAAGTTATTACCAGAACCTTCTCTTTGTAGCAGACCATCAACAAAGACCATGACACCAGCAGGAACTACTGGAGGATCTGTTAATGTGAAAGAAGTTGTGGAACCATCACCTGTGAATGTTTGTTTGGTCGTTTCTTGTCCAGCAGTACGTGGAACAGAAATTTGTTTACCAAGATAGATGATATACAGAGTTGCACCAGTTGCTGGAGCCTCTGAGAATACTATTGAAGAACCACCACCTGATAGCGAGAACGCTACTCCTGGTTCTTGCGGTACTCCGCTATACACTACGAGTAAAGAGTTGGCAGAACCAACACCGTATGATAATGTAAATGTTGTGGTACTAGAGTCAGGTGTTAAAACCTGCTTTTCGAATACTCCATATGTGGGTTCACGACCAATATACATTACGCTTTTCTCCAACCTTTGTGATGTTTATACGCACCAGAGTTAAGCATACTAAGTCCGTGCACGCTTAATCCGAACTCTTCAGAGAATGCTCGTAATCCAAGTCTTTCCACTATTGTACCTTCTGGCGATAAAAATCTTTGCATTTTACTATTCTTTTTAGATATTGCTTCTTTTACTTCGTCAGTATGAGTGACACCTATGTTCCATGGAGTTTTACCATACATAGGATTACCAACACCACTATGTAATTTAGACAACTTATCTCTCACAGATTTTTGTTTAGAAGGATTTAAATCTCCAACTAAACGACCTTTCATTCTTTTGCTTTGAGCCAATTTTTGTTCTTCAGATTTCATTGGAGAACCTAAACCACCTTCACACAAATTTAGACAAAGATCTTCTTCAATAAGTTCTTTTGTTACAATTTTTGATTCTAATTCAAAAATATACTCTGGAGAACCGTAACATAAAATATTATATGTTAGATTATCAGTACCATATTTTTTAATAAGATCCTTAATCGCTTTACCACTACCCCAATATAGACCACTCATTTTACCAGTATTTTTCTGGGAGACACCATTATGTTTTCCATAGTAGTATCTTCCAGATGATTCATGTGTTATCTTGTAGAGATGGGATACTTGCATTTATTGTTCTCTACTAGTTTCTTTTATTTAGGTTAGTACTTAACGATGATGATACCTGGACCACCTGTACCGCCAGCACCGCCATAGCCTCCATCAGAAGTTCCACCACCGCCACCGCCACCACGATTGTCAGTTCCTACACCACCATTACCATCAGTGCCAGTCGTTCCACCTGAACCACCGCCACCAGAACCACCTGTACCACCTGACGCTGGTGGTACATGGTCACCGCCACCGCCACCGCCACCGTATGTTACTGCTGTGCCAGAAATTGAAGAACTGCGACCATTACCACCATTACCTCTTGCTGTATTTGTAGCAGTTCCACCCACTGCACCAGCACCGCCACCGCCACCAGAGTTATACTGATTAAAATCTGTTCCTGGGTTATTTGCATTACCTGTTCCATAACCACCTGGATATCCATATCCATATGTGCCAGATGCTCCTGGTTGTGATGATTGTGTTCCTGTGCCACGATTACCATCATAGCCAGCACCACCGCCAGAACCTCCTGGTTGTCCACCACTAACACCATTTGGATTTGATGGAACATCACCAGCATCTCCACCACCACCACCACCGATGGCAGTTAGTGAACCAAATACAGAATTTGATCCATTAGTACCATATCCACCAGGACCAGCACCACCACCACCGCCACCACCTAAAGTATAAGATACAGAGCCACCTGGAGTTACTGGGAATGAAGGATGTTCGATCATACCACCAGCACCACCACCGCCACCTGCTCGACCACCACCGCCACCGCCACCAGCAAGAACTAGAACTTGAACTGCAGTTAATCCAGTTGGAACAGAGAATGTAGATGAACCAACTGTAGTGTAAGATGTAATTACAGGTGCTTTTTGTGTTATAGAGAATGAACGAGCAATACCTGTTTGTCCGTTAGAAGTTGGTGTGATGCTAAAAGTAGTAGTTGTATCAGAACCAACTGCCGAAGTTGCACCAGTAATTGCACCAGTGCTTGAGTTTAATGATAACCCTGTCGGTAATGTACCAGTTGTTACTGCATAAGTCACTGATGTAGATTCTGCGTCAGTAGCAGTAACTGATAATGAAACGCTACCTCTAGAAATATCATAGATAGTACCAATTGAACCAGAGGAAGTTGTCCAAGTTGGATCTCTATCCACTGCACCTGCTGCAGTCAATGTACCTGATAAACTTGATGGATTTACTACTTTAACATCAAATGATGCACCACCAACGTAATTAACTGAAGCTGCAGCAGTTGCTGCAGTGATTTGACCTTGTGAACTAAATGTAGTAGTTAATGCACGATCTGTATTTGATACACCTGCGCCTGAAATATAAACAACGCATCCTGATTGAAAGTTAGAACCACTAATTGTAATAGTGGAATCTGTATTTTCGTTAATTTGTCCAGAAATAGATGTAACAGCTGGTGGAGCATCGATTGACTTCCAGTTAGTTCCATCGTAGTACTCCATTAAGTTTAGAGTAGTATTAAATCTTAGTTGACCAGCTGCAGCAGTTGGTCGTTGACCAGTTGTACCTTTCGGTGGGATAATCGCAGAAGTTTCTGACGAGAAACCAGTCTTTGCTACCGTAACTGCACTATCAGCAATGTCTGTATTTCCAACTGCGCCAGCAGCAATTTTTGCAGTAGTGACTGCATTGTTTTCTAACTGACCTGTGCCGATTGCACCACTGATAGCGTCAATACCGATTTTAGTTAATGCCATTTATTTTTCTCTCTTAGTATTTTACGATAATGATACCTGGACCGCCATTGCCACCATAAACACCACCACTATTTGCACCATTTGGGTTTGCTCCGCCACCGCCACCGCCACCACCTGTGTTTGTAGTTCCTGGATTTGGAGTAGCTGCACCAGACATACCACCACCGCCACCACCAGTACCACCAGTAGTTGTAGCACCTGGAGCATTCCAGATACCACCGCCACCGCCACCTGCATATGTAGTAGAATTTAATGGCCAAGTATACCCATTACCACCTTGACCACCAGTCATTGGTCCACCATTTGGACCTGGAGTTCCTGCTTGTGATGCACCACCGCCACCACCACCTCGTTGTCCTGGAGTATCTGCTCCATTATATCCATTACCACCAGCATAACCGTATCCAGTACCGCCACCAGATGGAGATTGAGTTGAAGAACCACCGCTAGAATAAGCAGGAGTACCAGCAATAGGTCCATAAACAGCACCACCGCCACCGCCAGATCCACCTGGATATCCAGCAGCTGTTGTACTACTATTCATACCACCACCACCACCGCCACCATTGGCAGTCATTGCACCGAATACAGAATTAGATCCGTTTTCACCTCGATAACCACTAATAGATGTACTACTACCTGCACCAACTGTATAAGATACAGAACCACCTGGAGTTACTGGGAATGTTGAGTGTACAACGACACCACCTCCTCCACCGCCAGCTCCAGTTGAATTACCAGCACCAGAACCACCACCCATACCTCCACCTGCCACAACTAGAACTTGTACAGATGATAAACCAGTTGGAACTGACCAAGTAGATGAACCAGTTGTAGTAAAAGAAACTGTCACAGGTGCTTTAACTGTAATAGAGAAAGAACGTGCTGGACCAGATTGACTATTTATTGAAGAAGTAGGAGTTATTGAGAAAGTTGAAGTTGTATCAGAACCAACTGCGCTAGCTGTTCCACTAATAACACCAGTACTTGAATTTAAAGATAAACCAGTTGGAAGAGAACCAGAAGTAACTGCATAAGTTATTGATCCAGTGGCATCAGGATCAGTTGCAACTACAGTAAATGATGCACTAGATCTTAAAGAATCCCAAACTGTTCCAAGAGAACCAGAAGAAGTTGTCCATGTTGGATCTCTATCAACTGCACCATAAGATGCAGAGGTCGCTGCTAAATTAGAAGGATTAACTAGACGAACATCATAAGCACCACCACCAGTATAATTGACTGCTGCAGCATTTGTTGCTGCAGTAACTTGAGAATTATTTACAAATGTTGTAGTGAGTGATCTGGAAATACCACCAACAGCTGCACCATCGATATAAATTACTGCACCTGATTGAAAGTTAGCACCATTGATTGTTAATGTTGAATCTGTGTTTTCATTGATATATCCAGTGATTGATGTAATAACTGGAGGAGAGTCGATTGACTTCCAGTTAGTTCCATCATAGTACTCCATCAATGACAGAGTAGTATTAAATCGAATATCGCCAGATGCTGCATTGGCTCTTTGTCCAGTAGTACCAGATGGCATTTTTGCAGCTTCAGTACCACTAAATTCAGGATTGGCTGCAATCTTAGCAGATGTTACTGAACTATCAGCAAGGTCGGCTGCAACTATTGCTCCGTCTGCAATGCTACCTGTTGTAATTTTACTAATTGCCATCTGTTATCTCTCGATTATTTGTTTAGTAACTCTATAAACTTTTCTAGTTTGCGAATGTCTTCATTCACGCTTACTAATTGATATTCAGTGTCACCTTCTTTGACATGACCTTGAATAGCAATATAAATTCCTGCTTCTTTTGCTGCTTGAACAAATTTGCTAGAATCCATGTCGTAGCGATTTGGTTCAACCAACTGAAACTTTACTTTGATTAACTCTGCCAACATTGGCTGATTCATTTGTTTTGCCAAAGCAACGCATTCTTCTGCAGCTGCTTTGTGGTCATCATTAAGACTACCGTAATCAAATACTGGGATTAAATTTTCCATTTTTCTTCACTCCATAAAAAGTTCTAATTAACACAATTGTCATTACTGCTATTATTTAGGTTACTCTACTGAATCCCAAGACTGTGTAGATTCATTCCAGTTATATATTTTTCCGTCCATTGGATTAGGAGTTGGTGCTTTCCAAGTCCATGTTTCAGTATCTAATGTCCATGATGGATATGGTTGGGGCATGTAGAAAACATCATTAACTCTATCATAAACATCACCGATACCAGCAAAGTTACCACGCAGTGGTGTTCCACCTAATTTATGTTGATTACCATAAGTGTTGTATGATGTTTGAATCCACTCTCCAGGAGTTGAATCTACGAATGTGTCAAAGAATTCTACTTCTGCGACAATGACTTGTTCCACAATTCCGTTATTTACTTTTGCGTAATGTGCCATATAATTTCCTATTAACTTGGTGTAGCGTAACGAACGATAACAATACCAGAACCTCCACCACCTGATGCTCCTGATGCTCCGCCACCACCTCCACCACCTCCAGTATTAGCTGTGCCATCGGATCCACCAACAGCCCCAGCAGATTTACCACCTTGACCACCACCACCAGTACCACCAGTACCACCTGTGCTTGCTCCGCCAGAACCATCATTATAACCTGCTCCGCCACCACCAGCATAGAAAGTACCAAGTGATTGCCAGTTAAGACCAGCACCACCATTTGCGCCAACAGAACCACTTTGAGAACCTTGACCAACTGCTCCTGCTCCACCACCAGCTCCTGGTTTATATGGGAGTGAAGTCATAGTACAATTACCGCCAGCATTACCTTGACCAGAAGTAGCAGAACCGCCAGATTGAGGATTATTATATCCAGCTCCACCACCAGAACCACCAGAAGAACCATTATTAGCAGCTTGCCCACCACCACCGCCACCTACAGAGGCAGTTAATCCACCAAAAGAAGAGTTATTACCATTTATACCAGCATAACCAGTATCACTTGGACGAGCAGCACCACCAGCACCAACAGTAACTGTATATGTTTGAGCACTTAAAGTAGTTGTTACTGCTTGATAACCACCTGCACCACCACCACCTGATGAGTGAGTTGCACCAGAACCACCACCAGCAACAATTAAAACATTTGCCGATGCACCAAATTCTGTTGGAACTACTAGGTTAGAAGAAGATGTGAATGTATGGTATCGATATCCACCACTAGTTGTTATAGTACCACCAGTTGGAATTCCTAAAACAGTAGTATTTGTTACTGCAGAAACACCATTATCACCATTAGTAACTTTAATACCAACTATATCTCCTGCTGCAACAACAGAATAGATTTCTGATGGAACAGATACTGTTATAGCAGTATCAGAAGATGGTGTAACTGTAACAATTTTAGTAACTGCCCCAGTAGTAAATGTTACAGAACCTTGTGTAGTTCCAAATTGAGAACCTGCTAATGTTAATGATGATGTAATACCAACATAAACTGTGCCAGTAATACTTGAGATTAATGGAATTGGTGTTGCAACTCTCATCCAACCTGCTGCTGTATAATTTTCAAATGCATCAAGAGTTGTATTGAAACGAAGCATACCAACTACTGGAGATCCAGGTCGTTGAGCAGTAGTACCTTTAGGTAAAACAATTGCAGTAGTTTCTGAAGAGAAACCAGTTTTTGCTACTGTAACTGCAGCATCGTTAATTTTACCAGTAGTGACTGCTGCATCCGCAATGTCAGATGCAATAACAGTACCATCTGCAATTTTTGCAGCAGTAATTGCACTGTCTGCCAGTACATCAGTCGTAATTTTTTGAATCGCCATCTGACTATCCTATTGTTTTATTCTTTATTTATTCTGCTAAAATTAACAATGTTAATTTTTTGTAATTGCCATTATTTCTTCGGACGTTAAACCAAGCGCAGTTAATTTGTTAAGCGCAGATGTTTTTGCAGATTCCTGTGCTTGTTGTTCTGTTTGCATAGTTTGAAATTCAGTCTCTAGCTCAGCCTCTGTTGGCATGGAAATACCATTTGGCCAGTTTGTGATTGATTCAATCAATCCTTTTGCTGTATCATCAGTTGTCCAACTGTATCCAGATGCTTGTGGTACTAATTTTGAAAGTGCAAATCTATACATAAATTATCCTCAATAAAGTTTGACTGCGCTTAGAGTTGTTTGGGAATTGTTAGTCCCCATGTTTCCTCTAAGATAGATATTTGATGTTGTTGGTGTACCAGAGTTATTGGTATAACCAAATCTTAATTTATAAGATGTAGTTGTTGAAACTGTATAAATAAATGAATTACTCAAAGTTTCTACGTTATATGTATTGTTTACATGAACATAGTTTCCAGCAGAACCCCAAATAAAATTATTAGAGGTATCGGACATTATTAAGCAACTAATAAGCCCTTGAACTGTCACGCTACCACCACTTATGTTTTGCACCTCAATAACACCAGTAAATGAAAATAAATATGTTCCAGCAGAAAGAGTAATATTTCCACCAGCCCAATCCGTATATGCGCCAGCAGTATTTGAACCTGTTGTTGCACTAGTAGTAGATGCAAAATATGCAGTAGATGTACTTGCAATATTTCCAATAGAAGCAATGGTTGCCCATGCGCTACTTTGATAAATTTCGTTATACGCAGTAGTGCTGTTATAACGGATCATACCATTAGCAGGTGTTCCTGGACGTTGTCCAGTAGTACCAGTAGGTAGTGCAAAATAACCAGTAGATGTGTTTGCTTGATCACTAACTGCTGTTGGTGTAACAGCCACTACTTGCCAGCTATTATCACCTCTTAAGAAAGTAGATGCTGATGCAGTGCCAGTGGCACTTAATTCTGCAACACCAACTGCAGCATCGGCAATTTTAGCATTAGTGATTGCATTAGAAGCAATATCACCAGCAACGATGCTACGGTAAGTGATTGTCTTACCAGAAAGATCTAGTGTGCTATTTAATTTTGCAGTAGTAATAGCACCATCAGCAACATCAGCTGCAATGATAGTACCATTTGCGATTTTGTCAGCAGTAATAGCACCATCTGCTACCATGGCAGTGGTGATAGATGAATCAGGGAAAGCAGTTCTTGATACTGTGCTAAAACCTAGATGAACAACAGTAACTTGTTGGTCAGTAGAAAGAGCAGAACCCATTGTTAGAGTTGCAGCACTTAAAGTATAGTGAGTTGTTTCAGTCTGCATAACACCATCAACGAATACCAGAATAGACTTAACTGATACTGGAGTTGCTGATAGAGTAAATGCTGTCTGTGAAGATGTAGCAGTAAACTTATCTACTGTAAATGTTCTTAAATTCTCAGAAAGAGAATCTGGAGTTACCGAACCTGCAGCTGGCTTAAGATTATAAGTTGCAGCTGCTTGGTGTAAAACATAAATCTTGGAACCAGTAGTTGGTGTGCCAGAGAAACTCAATCCACGACCAATATTCGTGGTTCGTGAAGAAATAGTGGCAGTCGCAGAAGAACTACCACCAGTGATACTTTCTGTTTGGAATGTACCAGTAGTAACTGTAATTACAATGTTACTTGTATTAACTTGAATAACTTTACCAGTCGCAGCACTAGTGCCACCAGTAACAGTTTCGTTCTTTGTAAATGTTCCGCTAATGCTTGTTAGAGCAAGAGTGATAGTATCTACGATTGCGTATGCTGAAACAGGTTCTTGAATGACATTCTCTACGACAGCGATAATGTTAGATTCGAACGAACCTGGAACTTCCTGACTTAGCTGAAAACAGACTTGTGTACCATCAGCAGTGAACTCGTCACGGACACGAGCACCTGATGTTCTATCTGCTGGTGGGACTCCGATATATGCCATTTTTAACCCTTAATTAAACATCTTCTAGAATAGCTGAAACCACATCAATAGATGCAGCTGTATTCGAAATAACTTTTAGTATGTCTCCATCCGACAGAACAATTTTCTGTCCAGCAATAATCTGTAAAGATCCGCCAACTGGAACTGGAGTAGTTTTAACGATATAATAATTTACACCACCAGAAGTGATATAAGCGTCCACTGAAACACCTGAGTTAGTAGTATTACATACATCAAGTTCAATGGCAATTGATTTTTTGCCAGAAGGTGCAGTATAGATTGATACGGCAGTAGTGCCGACATCTTTTGCTAGTGCATTTTTAAAGGTATTAGCCATGTTTAATTATCCTAGTGCGATAGAAATAGCGATTGAAAAAGATCGTCCACCATTAACGGCAGCAACGATTGTTGGCTCCCCAC
>JAULBY010016135.1:0-20934 GCA_032358315.1 Ophiocytium majus
GCCCCTCGCACACTACGCCGCGGGCGGGCGCGTGCGCAACGGGGCAGGGTTCCGAGCGCGGCAGCAGCCGCCGGGGGGGGCGGAGGCGGCGGCGGGGCCGTGACGACGCTTAGGGGATGTTGGCAGGGGTGTGTGTGAGGCGTCGCGGGCGGCGGTGTCTGCAGGTGCCTGAGCGCTACACGGCGGATATTTTATTTCGGACTTGGTAAGTAATTACACTTGTTTTATGAAATTGGGGTTCCGTGCAACCCGCCCTGGATGTGTGCCGCGTGCCGATGGTGCGCCCAAGCCCGCTGCCCTCAGGTGTTGGCTGCAGTATGCCCCCTCTGCCATGTGTGGTAAGACGCAGAGGTAAGTGAGTGAGCGCAATCGCGGTGATGCCTAAGAGAGTGGCACTACGGCGTGCACGCATTGCAGCAGCGCCGTGCTGGCACGTTCCTGTGTCGCTGCTGCAACCCAGCGGTGTGGCGCGGACACAACTGTGCAGGCACGCGCATGATATGCAGATGCGCCGCTAGCGCAGATGATGGCGCACTTGGCACTGCATCAGTGACAGCGCACAGTGGCACACTCAGTGGGGATGGGTGCCCCAGTGGTGCACCGCAATGCCCACAGTGGCGGCATGGCATCACGCGCGCATGGCATGCACACCATTGCGGTCGAGCACACGAGCGGCAATGCACTGACGCCACTGCATACTTGTGGCGGTGACCTAAGTTTGCATTCATAATGGTGAGGCTAGCGGCTTGGCGCGGCGCAGGCGCCCGCGCTGGCGCGCCTGCCGGCACCTGAGTACTTGACAGTAGTCTACTGTATACTTTCGAAATACCATGCAACAGACACACACTTCACGGGCCGCACCTCCGCGCCCGCTCTACACACATCGGTGCTAAAGCGCTACGAGCACCTGTAGCGGCTGCAATGAGGTAAGCAGCCGCGGCGGCGCACGCAGGCGCGCCGTGCCGCTTGGCCGCCTCCTAATGCCACCACTTGTTGGTGGCCTCGAAACCGGTTTTGAAAGTGAACGGTATGGCGCCACAATCACACCGAGCGGCTGCAGCAGTCGCTCTCTTGTAAGGGGCTGTCGCAGCTGGCTGCGGTTCCATCCGCGCCAAGGTAGCGCGTGGCACTGCGAACCGGCGTGGGCGCTGCACCTAATATGCACAAGCTGGCGGCACACGGCGCAGCATCTAGTACAGATGCGCCGTGGCGCCGCCTGATGACGCCCTACGTGTTGTGCGGACTGCGTTGTCGAAATCTGGCGTCACAGGGGTGATATCGCGGGGCAAGCGACCGCACTGAACCCCCGGCTGCTGTGCAGCGAGCGGTGCTGTGCGCACAGGCTGCGACGCGCAGCGGCTGGAGGGAGGCCGCATAAAGCGCTACTTCAACTTGTTGAACTTGTTGAAGTAGGTACTGAGGTTGTTGAAGTTGCTGTGACGCGCACAGGGCGGGGCCGTCTCTCTCTATCTTTCAGCCACGTCTCTGCCGCGGGGTATGTTATGTACGCTGCCGCTGCTGCTGCTGCTGCAGGTATGTACGCTGCTGCCGCTGCCGCCAGTGTTGCAGCTGCTGGTAATGCTGGCGCCCGCCTACTTTGTACGCTCCGGTGAGGCCTTGGTGCTGTATGCGGCTATGGCGGGCATGGAGGGCCCTGGGGCGCGGTGGGCGGACGGGTGGGGCTTGGGTATGGCCTCAATAATCTGCGCGTGGAGGCATCAGCATGCAGCAGCAGTCAGTGCGCAGTCCTAGCATTGTACTGTTGACACAGACACTTGCGCAAGCACGCTGCAAGCGGGCCACTGAGGCAGTGATAGGTGGACACACGTGCACATGGCGGGGTGCAGCAGCATGCTACCCTGGCCACTGCATGGTACACTTGGCGACGCACGCCATGCTCGGCAACAGGCAGGCAGTGACAGCGGCTGCCAACATGCCAGCAGCTGCAGAAGCGGCAGCAGCGGCCGTGGCAGCGACACAGCAGCACCACCGTCCACAGCGACGGCGGCCACAGCAGCGGCGGCAGTTGTGGCGGTTGCAGCTACAGCAGCAGCTGCTGCTCACCTTGGCCTTAGCGCCCTCAAAGTACTTGGTGCTGATGGGGCGCAGCAGGCTGTGCGACACGGCCGCTGCAGCCACCAGTCCCGCCGCCGTGTACATGGTGGTGTTGTACAGGTATGGCGTGGGGTCGACCGTGCCGGGCGGGCAGATGTCCATGAGCTTGGCAATGGTCAGCGCCTGTTGCAGCAGCGGGTGCAGCGGCAGCGGCAGCGCCATGTGTGTCAGTGGTAAGCCTAGGGCACCTCATACACACTGCATGGCGGCGATTGGGCGCCGAACTGTCAGACCCAATGAGTGCTGACGTTGCTGGTGGTGAGTCTATGCAGCCGGGGCAAGGTGGCAAGCGCATGACAGCAGCTGCTTACAAAAACCATTGTACATCAAGTATACTACATGTGTGTGTACACATGTGCTGCAGAAGTACCTCAGGAGTATTTGAAAACTGATCTAGGAGCTATAAACTTTACACTCCTGTGTGTCTCCCCACCAGTAGGGGCCGTCATGCTGGGATGCAGCCCGTGCAAGGGGTGAACAAAGCAAAGACAGCGCGCCTACCCAGGGCACCAACGCACCATATATGCATGTACATAGTGTTTTCATATACCGGTACATACTGCAAAGTATACCACATCACGTGTGTACCTTGGACGCAATGAGCTCGTCCGCGGCGCTCATGGGCGCGTGGAAGTACTCCTGGAACCGTGCGGGGTCAACAACCTGCAACAGATCGCGCGTCGCCGCCGCCTCGCTCAGCGCGCGCAGCCGCAGCAGCAGCGGGAACGACAGCGCCGCGGCGCTCGTGTACAGCAGCATGCGCCCATGGATGGGGCCCACGTGCTTGGCCCCGAAGAGGTCTGCCTCATATGCTGGCAGGACCGAGTAGGCGCCGCCGTAGAAGGTGACGGCGAGCGTGGTGGCGCCGATGAAGGCGGCGAGGGGCAGCGGCGACTGCGTGGTGACGACTGCGTCGATGAGGGGGGGGATCGCCAGGTACAGGGGGATGCTGCCGAGGGTGAAGAGCTTGAAGGCGGCCGCACGACCGAAGCGGTCGGAGAAGGCTGCGGGCGCGGCAGCAGCGGTGGCCGTGGCGGTGGAGGGAAGCTGAGTGAGCGTGGGCGGCGGGCGCAGGTTGTGCATGGCGGGCAGGGGCGTGCGTGAAGAGCATGTGCAGCGCTGCCGGCGTGAGTGCTGCTATCCGCTGTGCACATTAAACTTCTTAGTATGGCAGCAATGGAGTGGGGCTGCATGGCACCAGGGGGGGGGCAGCGCCTACTCGGAGCAGGCTTCCGTGCTAAGCAGCAGCAGCGGTGGCAGCAGCAGCAGCAGCAGCAGCGGCAGCCACAGCAAATCTTCTAGATGAGTGCGAGTACGAGGTCTCACCCGCCCAGCCAATGCGCCCGCCGAGGTTGCCGGCGGCGAGCATCTGCACGTACTGGCTGGCGAAGCCCGCCGTGACAATGGCGGGCAGCGACGAGCTGAAGACGTCCGACATCATGGGCTTGGAGGCCGCAATGAGGGACATGCCGCCGCACGCCAGGGACACAAGCACAGCGCCCAGCTGGTGGAACTGGGGAGCACAGGAACGGCGCAGGGGAGAGGGTGGGTGCAAGCATATGGAGGACGTCAGTGGCGTTGCAGACTGCAGGGGCCAGCGGCGGCTGGCATAGGGGTAGCGGTGAGGCGGAAGCCACGTTTTGTGGAGCACGCAGAGCGCGCTGCCTGCCCCAGAAGCAGCGCAGGCAAGTGCGTTTACACACGCCCGCGCGCGCGTGCGCAGGCAAAGTGCCAGAGCAGCATGCAGCGGCCCAAAAGGCAATGAACACATTTTTGTGTCATAGGGCGACTGGTGGCTGTGTTGACGACATGCCCTGGCGCGAGGGCCTTCAGCTGTCCCTTCTCAGTCGGGGCATTCGCTCGCACAGCTGAAGGTTGCCGCCGCCACAAGGCAAATAACGACAGCCGCCCTGGCGCACATTGCATGCTTCCCGCCTGTACACAAAGACACGCCGCCCGCACGGACCTGAGGGGTTCGCACGGCTTCGTCGGCCGTCACACTGCGCACGGGAGCGGCCACCGCCACGGCGCCGCCCTTTGCAGCGGCCACAGCAGGGTCCCAGCCTGCGGGCTTGTAGCCCTTGGGGGGGGTCTTAAGGGCAAAGGCGCTGGCGAGCATGAGGCCGGTGTAGGCGGCGCCCATGGCGCAGAGGGCGGGGCCGGCGCCGGTGGTGCCGGTGCCGACGACGTAGACGCCCTCCGCCACGTCGTACGGCAGGCGGGAGACGTCGGCGTGGTTGACGACCACCACCTCGCGCAGCGCGTCGCCCACCTGCGGTTGGGGTCGCAATTTGAATCAAGTGTAGAAGTATTAGCTTTGAAGTTACAATGTCAAGAAGCATGTACTGTAAGTACGTGTGTTAGTACAATACTAGCACTACTTCAACTTCACAGAAGGACATGTGTGCCAAACAACAAACAACAGCTACTTGTTACTGCATGCCTGCGCAGTAGCAACGGGCGCACACAGACAACACACACGCGTGTGCACACAGGCCGTCGGTGTGGTGCGGTACAACCACACACACTGGGCCGCTTTAAGTGGGGTGAAACTGCTGGGGCACGCTGCCGCACACGGACGCACCGTTGCAGCAGCAGGGGCGGCATTGCGTCTCCCAAGTGGAGCATGGTGCTGCGACACAGCATATTGCCTTACACTTCCCTTCTAGCATCACAGCAGAAGTGGTGTGCAGGGGGTGTGCATCACTAAGAAGGGGGGGGCGGCACACCTGTGCCAGGAGCCTGCCGTGCTCAACAATGGTGTCCACGGACGAGGCAGGTCCCAGGTAGTCGGGGATCTGCACGGCAGCGGCAGCAGTGGTGGCAGCAGAGCTCAGCAGCAGCCCACAGCGACAAGTTCCCAAGCAGCGCGACCAGGATCGCAAGACGGGCCAATGGGTGACAATGGCACTGGTGGCAAGCTGTTGGCGCGGGTGTGGTGTCAGCCAGGCATGGTTGCGGCGGCACCCATGTGGAGCATGTCATGTCGGACTGCATGGGGCTGTCATCCACTAGGGCAGTGCGGTGGCGACATGCCTGGCTGGTGGAGCGCACAGTGCTGAGCATTTCCATTTTTTAGCTGGCAACAGGGGACAGCATGTTTGGTCATGCGTTTTCCACTCATGCGCGCGCCACGTGCGCACGCCTTTCCGCGTTCAAGGCGGAGTTGTACTGGCAAGTAGGAGTGCACTGGCAGCAATGCGTCAGCTGCTCAGCGGCAGGGATGGCGGCGCCGCGTACCTTGGAGAACTTGTCCATGAGGTACTGGATGGCGGGCGTGAACACAAGCGCGCCAGAGCCAAAGCCCGCAATGGCCATGCCGGACGCAAGCCCCTGTGGCAGGCGGCGCGGACAGCGGCCGGCAGGGGCGTGTTAGCCGCGTGGTCGTTCAAGCACATGCTGTCGCGGTACCTGGTGCATGCGTGCGGTCTTCGGTACCGCTCGTAGCCCACCACACACGAGCAGCAACGCACCGGCACCGCAAGCGCGCACACACAAACCACACAGCGCAAAGGCCGCCGCATGGCAGCGTACTACAAATTGTCACAGCAGGGCATGGCGCCGCACGCGCAACAGGCGGGCGCAGCGCTCACGAGCAGTGCGGGAGTCGGAGGTGACGCCTGGCCAACCGCTGCCAGCGGCACGCGCTCGCACCTTCTTGTCCGGGAACCACGAGATGAGGGCCTGCACGGGCGGCGTGTACGCGAGACCCACGCCGCACCCCGCCATGGCGCCGTAGCCGGCGTACAGCAGCGGCAGCGACTGCAGCTCGATGCCGAGGCCGCCCAGCATGGTGCCGCCGCCAAAGAGGAGGGAGGCCAGGCCGAGGGCCTTGCGCGGGCCCACGCGCGCCGCCCACCCGCCGCCCATGGCTGCAGACAGGCCCTGCGGCAGGCGCAGAGCGAGAGAGGGTGTTGGGGGGGGTACGTGGGGGGAGGGATGAGATTGGGTTGAGGGTGGTTTGTGTGGCATGCATGGAGGGCTTTTGCGTGCTGTGGTGGCACCGGGTATGTGGCTGGTGTAGCGCGGGACAGTGGGGTGCCGCGCATGGGCTTCAGTGGCAAAAAGCGCAGGTGACCATGTGTGCGAGTAGCAAACGGACAGAAAAAACAACAGCAGCAGCAGCTCCGGCGGTGCCGTGCATGGGTTTCGTAGGCCAGAGCGCAGGCGATCATGTGTGCGAGTAGCAAGACGGGCAGGGAAAACAGCAGCAGCAGCGGCAGCTCGGCAGCGGCAGCACTCTCTCACCAGCGCGGCAAACACGATGGAGAGAGGCATCGTAGCCAGGTCCATGGACCAGTCCGCGCCCGTGGGCGCAACGACCCCGACCTCCCTGGTGATGGAGCTGCTCATGATGGACCATGCGTACGGGCTGCCAATGGCCGCGTGCATCATGAACGCGGGCAGCACCATGGCCCAGCGGTTCTGCGAGGACAGGCGCAAGGGGTGGGCGGGCAGGCGCGTGAGAGCGCGTGCGGGGGCAGTGGGTGCATGCCTCGCACTGGTGATCTGTGAGATGGGGCGTGGGTTACAGGACACGTTGATGACACCTGGTGTTGCAGTTGCTGCTGGGGCCGGCCCTGTGGTGCTGCACGCTGCTGCTGCTGTAGTGCGAGTGTTGGCAGCGTCCCCTGGCCGCAGCACCATGTTCAGCTCATGCCAGAGTTTTGTGTTGCCTATGCTGCCGCTTCTGCATGAATGTTGTAATCACCGCGTTGACCAGCAGCTCAGGACTCACAAGTAGTCTCTCACCTTGAAGTTAGGGTCAGCTACGGAGGCCTCCTTGGACAGGAATCCAGGCCTGGCGGGGGGCTCGCCCTTGTTTTCCCTGCTGTCCGTGCTTATGGCGGCCACGTTGTAGCCAGGCAGCACGGGGTTGCACTTGTACGCCGCCGCTCCCTCGCGGGCCAGCTGCGCGCGATGCCTCGGCTGCAGCACGGGGGCGCGCGATATATAGGCTCGGGACGCATGCTGGCATGCCTCACTCACAGCGCGGGCGCCGTTTGAGCGTAGCATTGTTGATGCAGGATGGAAGGGGAGGGGCGAAGGTGGCTCGGCAGCGCGACCAGGCGGCGGTCACCGCCTAGGCGATGAGGTTGTGGTCTGCTAACCAGCAGCCTGGCCGTGCCGCTGGCTGCTGCCAGTGCAAAGTCCTTCTGGCCGCGGCGGAGCAGAGACAAAGAATCGTCGTCATCTGTGACAGGGTGACCTCAGGCGTGCGGCAGCAGCACCACTGCTGCACACCAGAAGCGACATATACACAGCCATACCGGCCGCAGATCGGCTGCACAGACAGCTCCACCGCGCGCTGCGCTTGTGCTTGTTGACTATACAAAGTTGAACCACATGTTGAAGTTTGTGATATTTTTTTTTCTTTCACTCAAAGGTGCCTGTAGCGCTTGCGGTCGAGACGTTCAGGGGTGCGGACCTGTCCCAACGTTGAAGTGTCGTTGTTGGTTTGTTGTGTTGTGGTTTAAACCAAGAACCCAAAGCAAAACCCAGGGGCCGTACATGGCGGGCTGCGGCCCGGGTTGGACATCAAGGAAGAACCCCAGGCTGTTGGGGGCGGGAGTAGGCTGCAGCCTCAGTCACCTGACGACGGGTCCACCGGGAGCCGCTGTGGAGTGCAGGTATGACGGCTGACGGGATTCAGAACTTACAGCTGCGCGCGCCCGTAGTTCTGAAGGTGCTGCAGCATCATCAGAACCACAGAGACTGCCCCTCATGCAAGGGCTGATGAAGCGGGGCACTGTAAACGCATGTTGCCCAGCCCCCGCACAGCTGTCTGGTCGTCCGTTAGAACTGCACGCCACCTTCAACCCCGCACAAACAACGAACTACAAAAGGGGTGTGCGCCACTCCATACTGTAGCCCAAGCCCCCCTGCGAACGATGTGAAGGTTGTGCGACATGTCCATAGTGACCTGCGGTGACGGCTGCTGTCATCACTGTCACGTCCTTTCTCTACATACTACCTAGGAAGCACCATGTGCGACCCAGTGGCCACTGGGTTGCACATGGTGTAGACGCTCTATAGGAGGGCCCCCCCCAGTGCGGATTCCATAACCTTGCCAGGCTGGCACGGGTAGTCTGTCCGTGCCAGCCAATGAGAAAGTCCGGGGGACGGGGGCCCCCCGGGGGGGGCAGCTGCGCCACGCTGAGCCTAGCAGCTCGCTAGCAGCTTGCACACCCAAACTGCCATTTCGGGGGGGGGAGCAGCGTCAGGCCCGGCGAGCTGCCGCACCATGCAGCGTGCACCACTGGCGCCGCTGCTTCCGGTGCAGCGACATCAGCAGTCACAGCAGCCACAACAGCAGCAGGTCCCCGTGGTGGACGGGTGCGCCCGTAGTCAGGTCAGTCCAAAAGATCTGATTTTGTTCCTCCCCCCTCGTAGTAGTCAATGCATCGCTCGCAGCTCTCTCACCAGCTGTCTCGTGCTCCGTGTGTTCCTTACAGGCATTGCTGGGCGCAGGGTATCTGGGAAGCGGGCTCAGCCTCTGCCAAGGGGCGCCAGGTGCCTTGCTGCCCCACCTGGCGCTGCCACAGCGCGCGCTGCCACTGCAGGTGCAGCAGCAGCCCGCGCTGGCACCGGCGCTTCAGCTGCAGCTGCTGCAGCTGCAATTGCAAATGTTACAGCAGCAGCAGTTGCCGCAGCCACCGCCGGACCGCCAGGCTGACAGCATCTCGGCACCGTCAGGAGGCAGTTGCAACAGCAGCGACAGCGCCGACAGTGCTTTCGACACTGTTGTGCCAGATTCGCCAGAGGTAAGGGGGTATGCCTGTGGCATGTTTGCATGTCCCTCATGCTTAGCCACGCAAACTGGCTGGTGCTGGCTCACACGCAGTGCAGCGCCATTTCTAGCGTGTTG
The DNA here is from genome assembly GCA_032358315.1 of Ophiocytium majus. NCBI lineage: Eukaryota > Xanthophyceae > Mischococcales > Ophiocytiaceae > Ophiocytium > Ophiocytium majus. The sequence goes on from JAULBY010016135.1 coordinate 8,984, forward strand.
TGCAGCAGCTCAGTGTGTGTGCTGGTGCGTTGATGGCTGCCGTTCGCAGGCACGTGAGCTGTTGCTGTCCACGGAGTTTGACAGCCCGGAGGATGCCCGCACCGCCATTGAGAAGATAGCTGTGAGGGCGGGCTTTGGAGTGAACAGAAACAAGAAGAGTGAGAAGTCGCACTGGCTGGTGTGCAAGTGCCGTGGGGTTCCAGCCGCCAAGAAGTCTGAGACCACCCTGGGCTGTCAGCCTCGGCAGGTGCGAGCCTTGCTACATTTGCGGGGTCCCTGCCATACCTGCAAATGCCGCTGCGCTTGTCTTGCGTGTGTGGGTGGTGTGGGCTGTGTGCAGGAGTGTTGGCCAGACTTTTCAGCACACCACTTTCGTGTGGTTACCTCTCACAAGTACGTGTGTGTGTTGTGTGAATGCAGCGGCTGCCGAGCTCCAGGACAGACTGCCAATGGCACATTGTGCTTCAGCCCGTCCCGGACTCATGCAAGTGGCGAGTGGAACCCAAGGAGCTTCCTCCGTTCTCACGCTCTGATGACCACAAGTATGCGCATAACCATGACTTGGTTGTGGCTGCTGCCCCAGGTGGGTCCACTTATGGACACACAGGTTATGTGTGCCAGATGCATGACAGACATGTGCCTTCACCCGCTGCTCATGGTTATTTATGCCTGAAAAACATGCCATGCACAGTGCTAGTGCATGCATCAATTTTGAATGTGCCAGTGCATGGATGTTCATGGCATGTTAAGCAATTGCGAGCAGTACTAGCGGTGCACCGCTGTCGATAAGTGTGAACACCGTGTCACATCTGCAGCACTGATGCCCTGCTGCATGCATCGGCTTTTACTTTCGTTGCGTTAAATTAATTGCACACGCAGACCCCTCGCTGCCGGGGCGTGTGATCACCAAGGCGCAGGTGACTGCAGGGATGCTCGAGGATGTGAAAAGTTGGGCCGCCACTCGTCGAATGCGGCCAAAAGCTGTCAGAGTCGCAGTGATCTCTTCACACTTCGACAATGACTTCACAGCTGTGTTCGACGGGCCTGCGCGGAACCTGATTGACAACACGTTCCACAGAGTTGTCGCTGAGCTCGACAACTCCAAGCACGACGCGCAAGTTTTTGTGAACAAGGTGATGGCATCAGCAAGTGCCGGCGGCTACGGCAAATTTGAGCTCAACAGCGACTGCACTTTGAAGCGGGCGTTCTGGGCCACTCCAGAGCAGCTCATACGAGCAAAAGAGTTTGGGCTGGATGTGGTCTTACAGGTTAGTCACAAGTGCCATAAGGAAATTGTTCATTCCTTCGGTACCCATGTGCATCCACTTGATGACATGCGTTGCTTGCTGCTCACTGCCGAAACTATTTTGCATATTTGCAGCTTTCACGAGCATGAGCATGTACGTCAGCAACACTGCATGCAATGGCACCAGTTGCACGCATGGCATGACTTGCGTGTTGCACTTGTGCCTGTGCATTTGCAGGACTGCACATTTGGCACAACTGTGTATGACATGCCTCTCAGCGTGATTGTCGGTGTCAATGGCGAGGGCATGTGAGTGATTGCAGCATGACCGCCAGGCACACCGTTTGCGATGTTTTTGTAGAAAATTTGCAGCTGTACGGTTGTCATGCACGTGATTGATATGCACAGTCGCAGCAAGTAGTATTTTGTGCAGGTAGGCTCTGACTCAGTTGTCGCTCTATCTGCCATGCTCTGACCTCCTTAATTCATGTGCCCGCCGCTGCCGCCAGAAAGCAGTGAGCCTTTTGCGTATTTGGTGATTGTTGTTGCATTGCACACCACAGCTGCTGCTCCCGCCTTGCGTTGCTCCTGCTACCATTCCCCAGGACGCAGCCGCTTTGCCAGGCTGTCATGGACTCGGAGACCACGGAATCATTTGTGTGGTTTTTTGAGCAGTTTGGCAACCTGGTGGGAGGGCACCCGCGTGTGTGTTTCACAGACCGGTGAGATTTTGCTGATGACGTCTGATGCTCGCATGTTGACATGTACAGCACAGCAGCACACAGCGATGCAGAGTGCATCCGTGTACACGCGATGCGTGTGCACCATGCACACATCAGCAAGTGTCATGTGTACATGCACATGCTTGGGCAGAAGTGGTACATCCTGTAAGGCGGTGCCATCTCACTATGCACATGTGGTGCTCGCTGGTACGTAATCGCAGTGATCTCGCTGCCGAGGCGGCCATGACGATGGAGTGGCCTGACACGCTGCATTTCATCTGTGAGTGGCATTTCATGAAGAACTTGAAGGAGAACCTGGCAACAAAGCTGGGTCCTGTCTGGGAGGTGAGGCATGTGGGTGTTTCCTGCTTACCAGTATTGCTAATGAATGCTAAACCTGACCCAGTCAGCACTGCTGCTGAATGGGCGCTCTAAGACAGCCTGCAGGAAGGGCTGCTCCGTGTTATTGCTACATACTACAGTAGTAGTAAGTGGCTATGTGGGACCCAAGCCCAGCAGGGCAAGAGCCTGACGGCTATGCCACAATGTTGAAGCAAGGTGCATGCATCTAATGACATATTTGTTTGTGGCACACAGCAGCACCCACACACCACAAGCTGGCAATTACAACCGGGCGATGCCCTGTCTACCAGGCATGCCAAGCACATAGCCATGCGCATGACCACAGTAGGCTGCCAACCATACATGCACTGTGACAGGCGCGTTGCGCCGCTACACAGGCGCCGCTGTCACCCATACCATGCGCGAAGCCATGTACCATCAGCAGCAGGGCAGCGCCTGGCACTAGCACTGGCCCTGCTGCTCAGCAGGAGAGCCCGCTGACTCCCTGCTCTGCGGCAGCGGGCATAACCCTGTAGCCCTACGGCCACTGCTCAGCAGCTCATGGCCCTGTGCTCAGCAGCACGCGTGCGGGCAGCAGTACATCAGCTCTGAAGCTGCAGTATTGCATGCCGGCAGTGCCAGACCTTCAACGACAATGTGAACTGGTTTTGGGCACATTTGCTATTATGACTGTATGCACACGCTGACACTGTGCATACAACCTCCGCTGCCTGCCAAAACTTTGGTCCTATTCAGGCGTTCAAACGGCTGCTGCGCAACGCAGCTAGGGCACCGACACAAGGCACATTGGAGGTGCACTGGAAGGAGCTCCAGGACGTGCTGCGCAGGCAGGGGAAGGCGAGCGAGTCTGTGTGCACGTACCTGGATGGCATCCACAAAGTCCAGCAGCGGTGGGCATTCTGCTACCGCATTGGCGTGCTCACATTGGGCATCAACGCGACGCAGCGCTGTGAGGGCTTTTTTGGCAAGCTGAAGGCGGAGCTGGTGCTGAAAGGCACCCTGTGTGCCTTGTTTGACAAGCTCGCGGACATAACCGGCAGGTTAGTTGCCAATGCAGGGTTATCAATTGGACCTGAGCAAGTATGCAGACCGCAAAACTGCACACTCATTTCTTCATCCAGTCATGCGGCGTATTAATGGTCAAGTCAATGCGAACGCTCCGCCTCTTTTAAAAGCACAGGCTATTCACGAAGTCCATGCAAAAACATACTCACTCACACGTGTGTGCATGCCAGGGTTGTCTTTGCATACTTGTGGGTGTGACTGTGGGTGCGCCTGTGCTGTATACTTGTGGGTGTGATTGTGCGTGCGATTGTACTACTTGTATACTTGTGGGTGTCACTGTGCGTACGACTCTATGTAAATGTCATAACCAGTGACACCCTGATATCGAAAACCGTGCCTACTTGCTCGTTGCGTATGTGTGCGCACAATGCAGGCTTGCTGGGGAGGAGCGCGTGCAGGCGGAGGCGGCCAGCAACAGCGTGCGAGCAGCGCGCAGCAGCCTGCCCGAAGCCGAGCGATTCATCTTTGCTGCCCTGCTGGATGTGGCAGAGGAGCGTGGCACCCACTACTGCATCCACAAACTGCTTGGCGAAGTCGCAGCGGTGCCTCGGTACCATGTGCAGCGCCAGGGACGCGCGGCGCCCGAACGAGGTGGGTCTGGCCTACACTGCCCTGGTCAGAGCACTCAGCTCACATACTGCTGCATTCAGTGCATACAAGTTGGCCCTCAGGTAGCATTTGCATGGCACGGGTGCCCTATCCACAATTACCAAGCTGGTGCTGCGGCATATAAAGCGTACTTTCTGTTTGTGTGGTGCGTGATAGTTACTGCATATTGTGCCAGGCATGCAGCTGGTCGAGTACACATCGTGTCAGACATGCTGCTGGTACATGTTGCAGTGCTATAAGTAATGCTGGGCCCAATTAGCATAAGAATTGCAGGGATAAATATCTGTGGCCAAAACCAATCAAGATTTGTACCCAGGCTTACTCTGGGTGGCTCTGCCGGCGTTGTTGGCTGTTTCTTGGAACCTCATAATATTATGTATAGCGTGGCCGATGTACTTGTATTCAACTCCGATTGGGGAGCAGCAAGCCCTGTGCACATGTGTGTGGTTGCGTGTCACCGAAAAAGGCATGATCAAACATGCTGGTGCTAGCGAACAAGTTGGCAAAGGAAGCCTGGCATGTTCCCACAGCACCACTGTACTGGAAATGTACGTATGGCTCATGAGTGTGTGCTGTTGTCCCTGCATGCATGGCCATAGGCTGCATGACTCTAGCATGCCGTCCAGCATATGCCAGAGCTGCCAGAGCCGGACGTACGGATGGCTCATGAGTTTTTTTTGTGTGCTGTTGTCCCTGCATGGCCACAGGCTGCAATGACTCCAGCGTGCCAGAGCTGCCAGAGCCGGATGCAAGCCTGGACGAGTCCGACAGCGCACGTGCAACCGTGGCGTTGCTGCGCGCCATAGCAGGCAGCTGTTCTGCATTTGCTGGAGCAGAGTGGTTTTTGGTGGAGACCTACACCAAGACGCGGGAGCATGTGGTCGTGGTTGCACCATCAGGTGCAGTGCTGTGTACATGCATGGACCCATTCCGGTGTGGCAGGCTGTGCCGCCACATTGTGGCGTGCTTGCCGTGGGTGGATGTCATAGGAGGCAGTGACACCACGCTGGCGGGTGACAGTGCCGCTGCCGACAGCAATACCGGGCAGGCGCATTGCACACAGGCACCCGCAGCGGTCGGCGACGGCGCTGCCGACAGCATTGATGGCGCGCAGGCGGGTGCGTCTGTTGGCAGCAGAGACGATGGCTCTCCTGCTGATACGCACGGCGTCGCGGGCGAGCGTGCTGTTGCTGGTGTGAGCAGCGGGGGGGGGGTGGCATCAACCAGCGAAGGCGGCAGCGCACAGAGCTGCAAAGCTGTGGTACGCGCTGCATCACGTGTGTCAGCGGCTGTTGCGTCGACTGTCTTCCGCATCACACATCCCCGCTGGCTCCAGTCTGAGCTGGCTTTGCAGGCATCATGCATCTGCCTCCAGGATGAGCAGGTCGTGCTGTGCAACCTAGTAGGGCTTGCGGCACAGCGCTACGCAGGACAGGCAACATTGGCACCCAGCAGCACTGACTGGGAGGCTGCACAGGCAGGCAACCAAAGTACCTCGCTTGGAACTGCAGCTGCCGCACACATAAAGAGCTGGGGCATGCTGAAGCAGGCGGCCTCCTACTTGCGTATGCTCGCTCCTGAGCAAGAGGTTCAACTTGCACAGCAAATCCTAGAGCTCACGAAAAACACGGCAGGAGGCAAGGTACTAAAGCCCCCAAAGAAACAGAAATGCAAGAGCGAAACACTTGCAGGCAAGCGCTTCAGGACTGCAGCTGCAGCGCCCACGGGGCGTGCCAAGAAGGCCAAGGCTGACAGCGCATGGGGTGCTCCCTCCTCCCCCCGCTAGTCCTATTACAGTTTGCATCTTATACTCAAACACATTTCAGCAAATTTTATGAATAAACGTGTCCGTTGTGTTTTATTACGTTTGCTGTATGCAACAGATACGCGTCGCGTTTCTGTCTTGCTGTCTGCACTTGTTGCCATCGGCCATGCTCCATGGCACAAATGTCTTGTCTTTCTGAAGGCGGTCCCTAATGAGTGCTGAGTGCTGTGTGCTTCTTAGAGTAATGGCAGCACCTTCAGGCTTGCTAGCGCAAGCTGTGCAATGCTTGAGTGGTGCCATGCATGCCATGTCTCATGTAGTGTTGTGCAACTAAGCCATTGACTGCAGCGCTTTATTTACAGTGCTCGTTGGTTGCTGAGCACACCGTGGCTACCAACGTGCGGTCCCTTAACACTATTACTACGTAGTATAATATCTATAAACTATTTCATAGTTGTCAAACCTAACTAGAGCTGCTTTAGTAGTTAGTTGTCGCCTGTTGCTGGCTCCTCTGGTCGGCCTCGGTCGCTGCCTGGCATGTTTGCCAGGAGGCCAGCTGGGGCAAGTACATACCATATGTCGCTGCCTGGCATGTTTGCCAGGAGGCCAGCTGGGGCAAGTACATACCGGTACTTCATATTGAAATTGAAGTGCATGAACTTCAGCAGGCCGGCCTGGTCACAGTTGGCCTGGTCACAGTTGGCACCTAACAGCTAGGTTGCAACGCAACAATTAACACAGCATCAGCCTCACAACATTGTGACAACATTGACGATAGTTGCACAGCGCTAGTCACATGTACATGCACACACAGGCAGAAAATGAAGGGCAGACAAGGTGCACACACTGCTCAAGGTGCAGACCGCATGTTTTTAGGAGTGGTGATGGCAGTTACCATTTATATTTCATGCTGTGGATGAACCTCTCCGGTACTTGTGTTTTTATTTATTTAAAGGATCAGCAAATTCCTTCATGTGTAGTGTGCATACAGAATGTGCACATGTGCATGTGTGTGCACGTGTACACATCAATGCAGACGTAAGATGCACTTTACACCGGGCATGACGAGCACTGCAGCAGCTCAACCTTGGTAAGTGGGGCAGCTGACACTCCTGCACCCGCACCCCAACCTGCCTGCACATTGTGCGGCTGCAGCAGAGCCGCCTGTCCCCACTGCACATCACTCTTACATTGCCGGCACGACAGCAATTCGTCATATAGTGGTGCCCCGTATTGACGGCGTTACAAAAATGGCACAACGCTAGACTACGTGCGCATGCACGTGTACGTGCCTGCGCTGCCAAGCCTGCCCTCCGCATTTGCAGAAGCCGCCACTGCCACTTGCTCCTGCAGCACCGCCACAAGCACGCCATGCTCCGCGCCTCCGCGCTGACAGTTGTCCCCAAGTCTGGTGTAGTGCTCTCCGTCGCAGCAGGGGGGTCCAGCACCGCGCACCAACTGCGGGGGTTTATCCACGGTGCTGTCAAGCTGCATGCAATGGTAACCGGCAGCAACAACTTGAAGGAGTGCATACATTTCGCAGGCCAGGGGAATGCTCAGCAGCTGGGGTGCGCAGCGCGACACACGAAGCCACCACAGCAATGCGAGTCAACACACGCCGTTTCCTTGTCATGCATAAAAACAGCACTGAACGCGGCGTGCAAGCTCTTTGCTGCAGTGCTGCTGTTGTCTCGGCACCGCTCGGCATGCTGCACATTGGCACATGTGCACTTGGATGGGGAGCCCTGAGTTTGGACACACATCTCGAGAGAGCAACTGTCAGTATTGCAAAGTTCACCAGGAGGCCGGAGCAGTACCGGCACTACATGTCTGCACTGTAAAGGCAGTACCGCACAGCAGCAGGATCTTCATAGCGAAACACTTCCCGCGACAGCCAAGCCCTGCAGGGAACGCGTGCGTTAGCGAGAACGGTCAGCAGCCACTTCGCAACGTTGCAACGTGTCTTAGCACTGTGCTCACGCTGCGAAAGGCTGCCTTACCGTATGCATGTAGGTGAGCAGGAGAGAGACCACGGGAGTCCACCGGTGTGTGCTGGACAGGCAATGGAGCCTCTGTCCCTCCTGTTGCTGCTGCTGTCTGTGTCCCTCCTGTTGCTGCTGCTATTCTGCTGTCTCACGGACCCGCGCCTGCTGCGGCCGTGGCTGTGTGGCTGTTGATATTGCTGTGCCGGCAGCAGAAGGGCGGTGGCCCACGCTGCATGGCGCGGCAGCCTTGCTGAACTTCCCCCTCCGAGGTAGCAGCAGCGGGGTATGGCGTGCAGCTGCCTACCCCGCCCCTTCGCAGCTCTGACCATGGCAGCTGGCGCTCAGCATGGCGCAGCTGCCCCCCCCCCGGGGGGCCCCGTCTCCCGGGCTTTCTCATTGGCTGGCACGGACAGAGTACCCGTGCCAGGCTGGCAAGGTTATGGAATCCGAGCCGACTGCCTTTGCAGTCAACAGGACGCCCAAATTTGAACCGCACAGATAACTTGACCCCCCGGTGATATCTTTTTGAAGGGCAGCGCTAGTACCGGCGTGCGTTGCGGGCGGGGTAGGGAGGCATGGCATGGGAACCGTAGGTGCCGTACTGCCATTCCTGACCCTGTGGCTTCCCGCGCTGCTAGGGGCGTGCTGCTTAGGCCACGTTCAACAGGGGTTGTCTGTTCCCGCCTGCAGATTATAACTTGGATCATCTGATAATCCCCAATAGCGGAGAGGGGCGGCAGCTTTATGCGGCAGTGAAGCAGCAGCAGCAGCAGCAGCAGCAGGAGCGGCCTGAGCATGCTGTGGCCACCGTGGCTGCTGCATGGCGCTGCAGGCGCCCCTGGTGTGTAGTGTGCGCTGTGCCTGTAGCGTGACGCAATCTCGCAATTCAGTTTTTGTCGATGGTTCCAAAAACCAGACGCAAAGGGGGGAATTGGTAGCACCGTGACCCCCCCAGGGCAGCGGGGAGGGCAGCAGCGGCAGTAGGGCAGCGGCACGCTGTGGGCGGCTGCAGCGTGGCGTTGCAGGCGTCCCTGGTGTGTAGTGTGCGCTGCGACTAGCTCGACGCCAGCTCGCATTTCATATTTTGAGACGAGCCTCAGGTTCGAAAAAGTTGAAGCAGACGCAGCACCAGCGGCGGCGGGGGCAGCAGCGGCAGTAGGGGGGGGGGCGGAGCAGGAACAGCTAGGAGGAGTAGCAGCAGCTGCTGCAGGGTTGGGCACGTTGAATGGAAGCAGTGTGTGCGCTGCCGCGAGCGCTGTATGGGCATGTGTGCCACAACCACCGCCCTCACCCCTGCCCTCATGACACATTTCATTGCAAGCAGCTGCAGGGCAAGTCCGCCATGGACACCCACATGCCGCCCAGGACCCCAGTACGGCGGCCATTAGTGGAGTTCGCGCAGTCGTGGCGCGCCTGAGGCTGCCACGGAGGTGAGCGGAGTCCGACTCAGAGCGTGCACTGCACACAGCACATGTCATGCTCAATGCCATGCATCTGTAGCATGTGATGGTTTCATGCACTATGCACAAAAATGTGCTCGCCAGCACCAGGTGTGCTGAAGCCTCTGCAGCACACAGCCTCATGTTGCAATGATGCGGGCAATGCAGCAGACACTGAGGCGGATGCTGGTGGGTCAGAGGCGCCCTGCCGCACGACCAAGCGCAAGCTTGTCGCGCCAGCGATCCACCAGCGGAAGAAGCTTGTCAATGAGCCTAAGAAGGATGCGTGGGCGAAGGTGTGTGCGCGTGTGCGGTGGTATGAGATGCTAAAAAATAATGTAGTATTCATTATTATTGTGATTATTGTATGGTGCTTTTCCAGGATTGCTATTATAAAACTGTTTTGCTACAAAGGTTGGTATTTATAATAGTTGTACCAGTGTAGTATTGTAAATATTCGCATGGGTGAGGGGGCGCCACAGCAGCAGGCGACGCGCAGGCGCAGGAGGCGCGAGCGCGGGCGTTAAGGAGTCCGACGCGGAAAGCAGCAGGGGCCGCTGCCGTGCCAGCCGGCGCGCCGCAGCACTTACTAGTGCATGTGGTGTGTGTGCAGTGCTGAGCACATGGGGCGCAGAGCTGTTTCGTGTGCTGAGCACTTGGGGCGCAGAGTTTTGTGTACCGCTGTGCCGACCGGCGCGCAGCCGCTGTGTGTGCACGTGGCATGTGTTCTGTGCTGAGCACGCGTGCGCAGAGTTGTTTTTGTGCGCCGCAGTCACGGTGTCACGTGCGCCGCAGTCACGGTGTCACGGTGCAGGCCGACGCGCTGCCGTGGGGCACTTAGTGCGCGCTGCGCTGAGCACGCGTGCCAGTGGGCCACGCGGTGGCCAGTGTTGACATCCTGTACGAAACAAGGTGTGCCTTACTAATAGTAGCAGCTTACAGTAAATATGTTATTGATACTAGCCGTATAAGCCGGCGCTCCGCGCCGGCTAAGGTATAGTTGATTTCCCATATGATTTTCATGACCGAATTGGTATGCAAGCGTTGAAGCATCGAGCGGGGAAGGACACATGTGCATGGAAGCAAGGGTAGGTTGAAGTTGGGCTTCACGGCAGGCAACACAATGGGCAATGAAGCATTAACGCGAGCATATGTGATAGGCACACAGCAACAATTGCACAGGCGCACAGAATATAGGTAGACAAATATCGATGTGGTACATTTCATTACATGTGCTTTGTGTGTAGATGCACATGTGTAAGGGCCTGGCACAGCGTGCGACCAGTGGCATGTGTGTGGTGTCTGGAAATGAGGTGCATGGTCCCTTGGCACACACAACACCTCAGGGGCAATGAAGCTGTCATCGGATGCTACAGACTGAGCTGCATGCACTTGCTGGCCCTCCATCATCGCTGGAGTCTGCGATGGACTCTATGTCAGAAGTGCCAGCATCATTAACGTGACTGCCACCGACACTTGCAAGGAAACTGAGGGCAGCACCGGGCTGGGCGTTGGGTTCTGATATGCTAGTGATAAAGTAAGCCCGCGGTGCAGAGCCGAGCGGTGCCGCGAGCGTGGTGGTGAAGAGGCAGTCTGTGGTGCAGTGGTTCCAGAACCTGCTTGCCTCGGTCTCCAAAAGGAGAACAAAATCTTCAGGCGCCAAGTCTAAAAGACTTGGGTGATGACACTCTTGGAAATGAAAAGGTTGGCATCCTTTTTGAGTTGGTGGCCCTGTGCAGCGCGCACAACGCGGGGGGTATAGGGGAGTGGGCGGCAAAGGCGGTTGAGAGCGTGCAGTGTAATCACCAGGGTATACCATTATTATAACCTACAGTAATGCGGTGCAGGCAGCAGAGCAAATGACTTCATGGAGTGTATGGACTACTATAGTATGCGTGCATTGCCGTGCATGACCATGTATCGCTTGTGCTGCCGCCGCTGACCGTTGCCTGCGCTGCTTTTGCTTGTGGTAGTTTTTTTGCCTCAGCCGACATAGCCTCTCGGAGGTGACATGTGGCGTAATGCCAAGTGCAGCAAGCTGCTGCGATTTCCAGACAGCCCATTTGCTACCGCAGACAGGTAACTCACGGGTTTCCACCACAGCCTCGCCTGGTTGCCGCCACAACACTTGCCCACCGCCGCCTGGTGCACGCAGCAGCAGGTACTGCAGGGGCTCACCTGTGAAGGTGCCCTCCTCGCCCTGCGTGTCCAGAAGCTGCGCACGCTGGAGCTCTTCCGGACCAGCAGCACTGGTGGTCATTTCTTCTGGTGCCACGCTGTAGTGTCAGCGTGCGTTGTTTTCTTGAGTGAGAGATCTCGAGAGAGTGGGGGGGGGGGTGGCGCAAGCTTCTTCCAGATCAAACTTGAGGTTGTTGTTCTTCGACAGTTTCGCGCACTTGAAGTTTAGGTGTGAAAAAAAAGTTGTTCCTCCCCGGCTCGGGTGAGGCTGAGCACCCCCCTGCCGCGGCTGGGGACTTTATGGGGACTTGATGGCACACATGAACGCAAAAGTACCCGGTTAAGAAAGGGTCTGACCCCCCTGAGCTAAAACCTTACGGCTCTCCGATTGGCCAGGCTCAGATATTTCATGCTGCGGACACGGACATCGGACACGGACCAGACGGATCAGGGTCACCAGCAGCGGGTCGCTGCATGCAGCACAGACGAGCTCGAGAGCGCGCACACACACACGTGCCTTGCGTCCTGCTGCAGCAGCAGCTAGCGGGGCGGCGGGCGCAGCTGGTGGGAGGGATGGTG
>JAULBY010016146.1:0-20926 GCA_032358315.1 Ophiocytium majus
AAGTAACTGTACCCCCCCCTTGTTTTGGCCAAATCAAATAACTTGACCCGGTAAAACTACTTCGGTACTAGACGGTATGCGAATTAGTGCAGGGTCCAAAGATCTGTAAGGGACCACATGGTTCTACATTAGCGATACACAAAAGCCGGATTTCATTGACTGTGGGTCTTGTTTCAGTCTGGGGGGGTGTCAGCACCCCGCACTAAATCGCGAGTGCACTGTACTTCGAAGCAGTAGTAATATTGGTACCACACATACTGGCACTGGTACTAGCAGCAGCACATACTTGTTAACTAATTCTAAATAAATAGTATTTGCACTTGTTGGCACCTGTGGGCATGCAAGAGCCCAGGTGCATCTTTGCGTGGGTTTCGCGTGCGCGCAGCATGCAGCCTCGCTAACATGTGGCTTGCTTTTGTATGGCTCAAATGTACGCGTACGGCACGGCAATATCGCAAACAGTACTTTAGTACTACAGTATTACTACTACTAGCAGTACTTTGATCTAGTTGCACTGCGCCCGTCCCCCAAACCCCTGGCGCTGGTCATAGGATCCAGCTTGTGTTTTCGCATGACTTAGACGTGTGCGCACGGCACGACCATCTCACTAACAACTGCTTGTTTTTTTGTATGGCATCCACGTATGCGCAGGGCGCGGCAATATTGCTACTACTGCTACAGTAGCATCCTTCTCGTGTATTTGTATGGGTTTCACGTGTGCGCACAGGGCACGACCATCTCACCGACGACCGCTTGCTTTTTGTATGGCTTTCACGTACGCGCAGGGCGCGGCGATCGTGCGCTCCATGGTGCAGTGGGACGAGGACACGCTGGTGGCGAGCGTGCTGCAGCTGAGGGAGGATGTGGCTTCCGAGAAAAAGGAGAAATTTGAGGGCCAGACCAAAATGTTTGACGCCATCATCTCCAGCACCGTGCCCGAGGAGCGCCTGGACATTGCGTCGCTGGTGAGTGAAGTAACACTTGAAGTTGAGCGAGTTTGAAGTTGAGGTCTGGATTTCTTGGGTTTGCTTCTTTGTGCACTTGCTTCGAGTATCACCTTTCTGTATTACTGTAGCAACACTACGTATTGCAGCCAGCACCGTGCCCGAGGAGCGCCTGGACATTGCGTCGCCGGTGAGCGTAGTAACACATGAAGTTGAGCAAGGTCAAGTTGAAGACTGAACTACTTGAATCTGATACGACATGTACGGTGCCGGTAATATTTATACAAGTATGCCGTATTGTGTAACGTATAAAATACTTCGAACTAACAGGTAAGTTATAAAAGCCCTGACTTATCAATACTCATGTGTTCTAACTGGTTCGTCCCCTCCTGCCCCCCCCTTCCCCCCGCTGCCCGCTGCCGACAGTTTTTGAAGACAATAGCGAAGATTCCGGATGTGCAGCAGCGGTTCCAGTGCACGGCAATCATGCTGACGCTGCGCCAGGACATGGCGGCAACCGAGTCCAAGATCAAGATGCTGCAGGCCGGCCTCAACGAGGTACATGCCTTGAAAAATGCGCTTGTATGCGTGAAGTGCACGTGAATAGGTGGTCCTATATTAGTAGTATGAGTGCCTTGAATGCTACTGGAAGTCTATGCACAATTCCAGTGCCAGGGCATGGCAGCCACGGATTGCAAGATCAAGATGCTGCCGGCCGTCCTCAATGAGGGACATGCGTGTGCTGGTGCGCTTACACATGCTTCCCGTACATAATACAGACGCATGTACTAAGTCCTTTTTACAAGTAGCATACGGAAGTGCACATGCACCTAAATACCAATATGTGGACGGACTTGCAAATATTTTCCAGCAGCGCACGTGCATGTATAAATGATGCCATGCCATACATACCTCCGCATGCATGTGGCTGGTACACAATATTACATGTGAAAGAAACCAAAAAGGTGACTGAGCCCAGGTACTCCCGTGGCTGGGGCAAGATGCCAGGCCGAAGCCTGTGTGGTGATCTATCCACTTGGTCAGAACAAGTGGCCCACACCCTACACGCGCCGGCGAGTACCCTTAAAAGTATGTGATACCATTTTTTAATATTTTAAATAACATTTACTATTTCTTGTACAGTCCATAATCAGAAGTATACTGTGGGTATATCGTGACGTGCCATTTGTGCCCGACACTGCTACGTTCACGCTCAGCAAGGTCATGGTGAGGACGCGCGTGGCGGCGGGCATGGCAGCATCGTAGGCGCATGCAAAAACGGGTATAGCATGTTTTGCTACTACAGTAGTAACATATCAGAAGACATATGTGTGCTTCAAAAGTATACTTTGAAGTATAGCCTTTGACGTCTCCGGAGGCCATGGCTGACATTGCGACGTTCACGCTGAGCAAAGTCATGGTGAGGGCGTGCGTGACGGCGGGCATGGCATCGTTGTAGGCACATGCAACAACTGTTACAGCATCTTTTGCTACTACAGTAGTAACGTATCAGGAGACAGGTATGTGCTTTGAAGTGTACATTGAGGTACACTTTGAAGTACATACTTGTGGCATCTCCGGAGGCCATGGCCGACATTGCGACGTTCATGCTGAGCAAGGTCATGGTGAGGGCGTTCGTGATGGCGGGCATGGCAGCGTTGTAGGCGCATGCAAGAACGGTTGTGGCCTGTGTTGCCACTGGTCACATACCAAAAGAGAGAGATACTTTGAAGTATACTTTGAAGTATGCCACTAGGAAGTATGTATGTTGTGACATGCCCTTTTGTGCCTGACATGAAGACATCCACGCTAAGCCAGGTCACGGCGAGGGCGCGCGTGGCGGGCTTGGCTGCGCGGCGTGAGTTGATTCATACATATCACTGAAGTACTTCGAAGTATGTACACTTCGATCTCAGCTCACAATTTCAACTCCCCCCCCCCCCGCCCGCGGACAGCTGCTACAGCCCACAATTTCACCCCCCCCCCCCCCCCGCACGCTGACAGCTGCTACATGAAAGCAGCAGCCCGCGCAGTGCACACGCCGCTGCAGACGGCGTGCAGCTGCGAGCTGTATCAGTTGCGCGACAAGCACAGCAATCTGCGGTGCAAGAGACCTAAAAGGTTGCTCAGCCCAGATACTGCCGTAGCTGGGGCAGAATGCCAGGCCGAAGCCCGTGGGGTGATTTGTCCACCTGGTCAAACGCCAGACAGCCCGCACGCCTACGCGCGTCAGTCAGCGTCCTTGAGAGCTAGGGATGATGCAGAGCACAGTCACCAGCAGGGCTTACTTGTGCGCCAGACAATTCAGCACGCGCGGCTGGGCATGCCGCTGTGCGCCATGCCCGCACACACTGGACACGCCCACAAGGCGCAGTGCCAGCGGTGCTGGCCCCAGCATTTTTCTAAAGAATTTTATCGACCTCATGGGGGTAAGCGCGGTCAGCGCCACTCGCGCGCAGCCGCCCCTCCACACGCTCCCGCCCACACGCGGTACACGGCGCTCTAGCCCCTTTACTTCAATTTCAACTTCAACTTGTACATTGATCACTCCCCAAACAGCGACGTGCGCGCGCCCCCCCTTCTTCAACTTGCACTTGGACAGTTGTGGGCTTCACTCCCCAAACTGCGAACTCCGCACCCCGCCCTTCTTCACATTTAACTTCAACATTGCTCACTCCCCGCACTCGCGACCCTCCGCACTTCCCTCTTGCGCAGTTCAACTCCAGCGACACGGACCGCACGCTCGCCTCTGCGGCGTCGCTCGCGTACGGGCTGTACCCGCCGGTGGGGGTGACCCTGGGCGTTGCGCAACCTGTGTTTAACCCCGCGGCGGCTGACCCCGCGCTGCCGTATGGGTAAGTGAGAGAGTGTGACTCACTCAGTGAGTGAGTGTGAGTGAATGAGTGACTCAATGAGGGAATGAGTGACTCACTGAGTGAGTGAGTGATTCGCTGTGTGACCCTGGGTGTTGTGCCGCCTGTGTTTAACCCCGCGGCGGCTGACCCGGCGCTGCCGTATGGGTGAGTGAGATAGTGAGTCACTTAGTGGGTAAGTGAGTGAGTGACTCACTGAGTGAGTGACTGACTCGCTAAGTGAGTGAGTGAGTGACTCACTGAGTGGCCCTGGGCGTTGCGCCACCTGCGTTCGACCCCGCGGAGGGTGACCCTGCGCTGCGATGTGGGTGAGCGGGGGAGTGACTCACAGAGTTAGTGGGTGAATGACTCACCGAGTGACTGAGTGTGTGACCGACTGAGTGGATTAGTGACTCTCTGAGTAACTGAGTGACTCATTGACAACTGACAGTTGCAGGTCAAGGGGTGCCCTGAAAGCTGGTGACTGCTCTTGTCCCGAATTGTGTTTCTCACCCACTCCACTTGTGCGCGACCGTGTGTTCCATGCTGGCGGGTTCAGGATGTGTGCGAGGTGGCGTGTGCCCTGGCGCCTTTGCGCCAGTACATCACAGCGAAGTATTTGTAATCTAAGGTGGTTCCGGTTTCCAGGCACCATCAACGGCTCACACCGCCGCCACCGCCACCACCGCCGCCGCTGCCGCCGCCGCCGCTGATGCTGCCGCTTCTGCTGCTGCTGCTGCTGCTGGTGACCATGTTTCCTGTGCCCGCCACCCTCTCTCCATGACTCTCTCGAGCTCTGCAGCTTCACGGTCGTCCCCATCCACACGCTTGGCGCGGTGAACGACGTCACCATCCGCGCGTACGACAAGTGCCCCGCCTACAGCGTCGCGCTCGAGAACCTGTACTCCTCCGACGACTTTCTGGCCTTCCAGCAGCAGCAGGAAACGTTTTTCGCGCAGCTGCAGGTGCGTGTGCGCGTGGCACCGTCACGAGCGCCACTGCTGGTGTGACCACAGGTTCCATAATTGAAAATGCCTGACATAGCAGTATCATTTGATATGGCGACTACATGCGGGAACTAGCACCTCGACCCTCCCTCAGTCAGTCTGTGTCCTACAGGGTGCACCTTTTCGTATGTCGGCAAAGTTTCTGGCCTTCCAGCAGCAGCAAGTGCAGTTTTTCATGCAGCTGGAGGTGCGTGCGTGCACCGTGTGACGCCGCGTCGTGGGCCACAATGATAGGGGTCGGGCAGTATGTACTACGTAGCATACAGAAAAATTTCGTAGAATGGGCACCTCGTGAGGCCTGACCCATAAAAATTACTTCAGAAGTATGTGGTACGCTTGCAACCCAAGCCAACAAGTGTTCTGTTGACGCGTGGTCAGACAAGTGCCAGTGAAAAATCAGAAACTGCCGCTGAAACTCAACAGGCACTTGGTCAGACAAGTGTCAACAGAGCAGTTTCGGCGGCAGTGTCTGATTTTTTTTTATGCCGACATGCAGAATTTGGTTGATGCAGACATACGAAAAGTGCACTGGCACTCGCATATTGCCCACATTCACCCCGCATGCACAGCTACATGAGTCAGCTCATGCTTTGGTGGACATGTCGTGTGACCGAGCCGGGTGCGCCATGCACGCGGCCACGTGCCCTGCGCACGCATGTATGGCACACCTGACTGGCACAGTTTTCCTGCATGACCAGCAGGCGTTTGCTTGGCGCATGCCGCCGCCACGCTCTCTGCCATGCATGCCATGGCATGCATGCGCCAGTGCCCAGACTGCCATGCATGACAAGCAAGCGGCCATGACAAGCGCCGCTTGCTTGGCTCGTGCCGCTGTCACGCACCCTCCGCCATGCCATGACATACGCGCATGCATCCTTGTCATACGCGCATGCACCCATGTCCCACGCGTGCACGGCAAGCGCCGCTTGCTTGGCTCATGCCGCCGTCACACACCATCCGTCATGCCATGGCATACGCGCATGCGCCCATGTCCCATGCAAGCATGACAAGCGCTGACTGCATGGCCATGCCGCCGTCGCATACGCGCGTGCACTCATGTCCCATGCATGTGCATGACATGCGCTGATTGCATGGCCATGCCGCCGTCACATAACGCGCATGCACCCTTGTCCCATGCATGCATGACAAGCGCCGCTTGCATGGCTCGTGCCGCCGCCACGCTGGCATACATTCCAGGCGCACCTGTACGCGTCCTGTGTCCCATGCATGTTTGACAAGCGCTGACTGCACTGCTCATGCCGCCGCCACGCTGACATAATATTCCAGGCGGACCTGGACGCGGTGCCTGTGCCCAAGTCCCATGCATGTGTATGACAAGCGCTGATTGCGTGGCTCATGCCGCCGCCACGCTGTCATACCTACCAGGCGGACCTGGACGCGGCGAGCCTGTGCACGTCCACGTTTGCGGACGGCGCGGTGAGGCTGTCGGGCTTCTACAACGTATATGACTGCCTCAACACGGAGGACGCCGCGCAGGTGAAGGCCGCCATCAGCGCGGACCAGCTGCGACAGGTGGTGGCCGTCGCAGGCTGGTGAGAGGGCAGCGCACGCCGCCCTGCAGTGTACTGTTACTTCTGAAGTAGTACACTCCAAGTAAAGTGCGTCAAATGTGTGCATGCACACACCCGTGCTGGTGTACTTCACAGTGTACACTATGCGAAGTACGGCTGCCTCAACACGGAGGATGCGGCGCAGGTGTCGTGTCGGCCGCCATGTAGCGCAGACCAGCTGAGACAGGTGTTGGCCGTCGGGGACTGGTGAGAGGGGAGCGCTCACCGCCCAGCAGTATACTTTGTAGCATACCTCCAGTGCATTGCATGTATGTAGTGATGGCTCACGGCGTATAACGTATTTTGTACGATATACAAAATAGGGCGTATTTCTACGCCCAAAAACGCGATGTATGTCGTATTTGCCGTATAAATACGTTCATCTGCATACGTTATACGCCGTATTCACATACGTTATACGGCGTATAAGGCGAAAGCCATACGCTGTGACCCATCACTACATGTGTGTACACAGATGTATCCACCCACGCTGTCTCGAGGCAGTCACCAAGGGTCTTCCGAGAGTCCTTGCGCGCGTACAAACTCTCGCGAAGAAAAAAAAATGAAGGCAAGATATGGAATCCGCGCGTCGGTAGGTGCGAGACATGGCTGCCCTGAGTAGGCGCAAGCCTTTGCTTTGTTTCACCCCCTTTGCACCCGTCCGCCCAGGGTGACGGCCCCTGCCGGTGGGGAAACCTAGAGTTTATTACTCTTAGATGGAGTTTTATAAGTGGCGGACTGGAGCAGCCCTTGTCACCCAGCAGCAGCTGCACACTTCCACTCCACGAGGTGTGCACCGGTACACTACTTCACAGACGTACGCGGTATGTACATCAGCAAGTACACCGATATGTTTCTTTACCCATCTTGTGCTGAAGCAGCTCCCCAGGGGTCCAGGACCTTGAGGGACTCCGGGGCATCCCCACAAAGATCAGTCATTTAGTTGCTAATACACGGGCACAAATTGTAAGTGCACACTGTGCCGCAGCAGGTCGTTGCACAAGTGTCATTATATGAACATAATTGTACTTCAGATGTAGTTTCAATATATGGTACCATAAGTATATACCCACTTCAGTGGAGGTATGTAACTTCTGAAGTTTGGGGTCAGATATACTTCGACATATACTGCGTGCTTCAAGTATATGTACTGCTAGTAGTATAAGAAGATTGTAGCGCAAAAGCGCCGCCCGCTTGTCGCTGCACAAGAATTGACGTGTCAACATTGTGTCTAGCTAAACAAGTACTCGAGGTATAAATGACCCCAAGTGCAGCACACTTTATGGAGTGCTTCGAAATGCTTCTGCACACACTACCGCAGTACTTCCATTCACTTCTGTCAGCGAACACATGCGCTCGTCCCACACGCGACTACAGAGTGCACGTCACACAAACGGTGCCGGCACATATTTTTTTGTGTGCATTTACTACTGTAGTATGCTCTAAGCGCCACACGATGTCATACACAGAAAGATCTGGTGCAATTCACGTGCGGGCCGCCATCACCGCTGCTGGCCGGACGGCTGAGCGCAGATGCAGCCCCAGAAAACAGGTTTTTGCTCCCACAGGCACAACCATAAGCAGTTGCCAGTCTCCCTTGGTGTAAAAGACACTTGTTAACGCCACCCTCCCCCAAACACCAGACTAAATCGACACCAGGGGCTAGGGGGAGAGTGGGTGGGTTGCTGGCCCAGCCTGCAGCATGTGAAGTGGTGGCTGCCCGTGTGTTGGTGACGCTCGCAAAAACTGCTCAGCCTCACGGCTCATCTCCCCTTTTGCACACCACGCGCCTGCCACTCCCCCCCGGCCACAGGCTGGAGCAGCAGCGGTACTCGCCCGCCATGGTGGGCCGCATGCTTGGCGGCAACTTTGTGACTGCGGTTGTGAATGACTTCCAGGCGGCCATCGGCGGCAGCCGCGGGATGCGGCTGGCTGTGGTTTCGGGGCACTACCCGGTGAGCTACTCCTCCTCCCTCTCCCCACACACTCTGCGAGTCCTAATGGGGAGCAAAATTTTACTCAACTATACTCTATTCTAAAGTACCTATAGTCTAAGTACATACTTGTTAAATACTTCGGAAGTACTGACCAACGTACTTCGTGTTTACATACATGCTTCGAAGTATGTCCACGTGTACATAAATGTACATGCACCTCCTAGAAGCATACTTCGAAGTATACCACACACTTCCACAGTATTGCCGTGTGAATGAGGCGGCCCGTGGTTTTGGGGCACTGCCTGGTGAGGCTCCCCTTCCCGCTCCCCACACACTCTGTGAGTCCTATGTTACACAAAAGGTGCTAAATGTTTACTGTACACATAAAGTACTACTAGTATACTGTACCTGTACAGTCTTATGTAGTATTTCTGGAGTAAATGTGCACATGTGCTTGTATTAGACTCCGCTTAGGGCGCGGAAAGCCCTGTGCACACGGGTGCCCATGAGCGGGGAAAAGCATGACCACACATGCTGGCCCCTGGGCTGGCTGGCAAGATGGCAACGTAAGCCCAGCATGTTGCCACAGCAGTACTCTAGTGGATTACAGCCCCATACATGTCTGGTGGTTTTCACCAGGTGGACAAATCACCCCACAGGCTTTGGCCTGGCATTTTGCCCCAGCAACGGCAGTATCTGGGCTTAGCAGCCTTTTAGGTTTTTTTCACATGTACTTCGAAGTATACACTATATATATGCAGTTTGTAACATACTGGTGAAGTAAATATATGTGAAAGAAACCTGAAAGGTTGCTAAGCCCAGATACTGCCGTGGCTGGGGCAAAAATGCCAGGCGGAAGCCTGTGGGGTGATTTGTCCACCTGATGAAAAAAAAGAAAACACCAGACAGCCCCCACACCTACACGCGCCGGTCCGTGTCCTTGATGGCTGGGGATGATGCAGAGTACAATTAACAACAGGGCTTAGTACAGGGCTTATATTTATATGTATGTTGCTGCGGGATGAGCCCGGCCGTGGTTTCAGGGCGCTACTCGGTGAACCCTGCCCCCCCCGGGCCGCCCCACCTTGGACCCGGTCCAGCATCTGCTGTGCCAAACCTGCAGTTATGCAGGTTTCATGCAAGTTTACGTGCGCCCGTTGCCACCGTTGGTGCAAGACATGGGTGGAGTGAGAACCTTCAGCACAAGACTGCCTGCTGTTGAGAAGAGCAGTGAACATGGTGTGGCGTGGTGTGCCATGTGGCGGTTTGTGCTACTACGTGTGGCATGAGAGCATGTGGTCACGGTACAATATAATATAATGGTGATGTAATACCGGTATAATACTTCTGAAGTATAATATAGTTGTAATGCCACGATGTGGTCACGGTAAATTATTATAATATAATGGTAATGTAATATACCAATATAATATAGTGGTGATGCCACCAGCCACATGCGGATTCCAGTGCAGTCCACTGCTGCAAGCCCGCTGCTCGCATCCGCCTACGTGGGCGATTACCTAGTACTTGAAGTGCTTCCGATATACTTCGACGTGTTTGCTCTCCTGCATGTCCCAGTAGCTCACCTGATTACTTCAGGCAGCCCAGTACAAACACATAAATAACTGGGACAGATACGAGAGCAAACTTGTGGAAGTATGTCGGAAGCTTGCACTTCAAGGACTTGAAGTAGTACAGGTATTTGCCCATGTAGGGCTGTGGGCTGTGTACCACACACCGCATGTCGTATGTTAACACAAGAACTGTTGAAGTGTAAACTATTTCTCTGTCAACTAATTTTAAGTATTTATAAGCGTACTCCAAAAGTATCTGTATGCAAGCGGAGTTCGATAAAAGTACTTCCAGAAGTACACCATGTACTTCGATGCACTCTACATCAACCTTCAGCACAATGGGACGGGGAGTTCACAGAACAGACACTTGGCTTGCAGGCACAGGTCAATTCAGTGACGCCATAGTTTCTGGATCCTTTTTCCTGCTTATTGTATTTTGTTCGGATTTTTTCCAGCGCCAACTGGAATAGCCTGAAAATCGGGCTACAGTGCCTGCAGCAAACAGTGTACCCCTGCTTGAAAGCAGTGGTGATGCTCTCATGACTGTACACGGGATGCCTATACAACCTAACCAAGCCCAAAATGCCTTCACATTTTTATTTAAAATATGGCACATGCACATACCACCATCCTCGTGTAGGATCAATAAATCGTTTCGAGACAGAAAGTGTGGTACAAGGTGTCGACTATTCCCTCCGAAAAAACGCATAACACAAGACTTATCGGCCCGGAATCATGGAGTGCTTTCATAAGGCGTTTTGGATTTTTTTAATATTTTTTCCGATGGTAACATGTTTACGTGTTCTTTTGTCTTTCTTTTATCTGCAACAGGTGTAAAGTGTACCACATACATGTGTTACAGCATCAAGTTATTGCTGCAAGCCTACTGGGCACATGCTTCAAAACCTTAGGGGTTGAGGCGTGTACCGCTCCTGTTTCTTGTGTTCATCCTCCTAGTGGTTTTTGTCTGCCACCAGTCGAAAAGTTAAAGTATTCATATGTATTATGGTGTACACGTCTCAAGACCATTTGGTTTGACTTCCAATGGGGTGAAAATTCATCAAGATTACCTCAGTATGTATTGCTCGTGCTGATGACTTTTTTTATCCGGGTCCCCATCCAAATCTGATAAAGAAATTGTTAAAGTGGGAAGGGGCCTCATTTCGCTGTTGCGTACCGCACGTGGGTACCATTTGCTAATGGGTAGGCAGTTTCATCTCTTTTTTTGTCCCACGTACCCATTTCGAAAGATATGGAAGCTCATCTAGGAGCGATAAGCTCTAGGCCTCGCTGCCGGCAGGGGCCATCGCCCTGGGCGGACCCGTGCAAGGAGGCGAACAAAGCAAAGGCCTGCGCCTACCCAGGGCAGCAAGTACATGTTTAGGCCCTCCATGGTGCAGCACTAATTTGCACGATTTTATCAAATGGTTTACAAGCTCATTCCTTTTGAGGGAGAGCCAACCACCTTCACACAGCCAGCTGGTGGTGTTTACATGCTTCAAGAAGTACAAAAGTCAACGGTCTGATACACTGCAAAGTACACGCAAGTGGTTTCAGAAGCGGCAATTCAAAGGGTGATTTTGAGGACCCAAATGACAGCAGGAGCCTGCTTTCGTGTTGCATACTAATGGACTACTCTCATGATACTGACCAACCTCTGCAAGTACTACGTACTTCGACGTATAGCATACTTATGTACCTGGCGGACGACCTGCCCTGGCAGGTGGAGCCCTAGCCTGTCGGCAGCTCAGGCCTACCTGCTAGCAGCACTTCTTGCTC
The DNA here is from genome assembly GCA_032358315.1 of Ophiocytium majus. Lineage (NCBI taxonomy): Eukaryota > Xanthophyceae > Mischococcales > Ophiocytiaceae > Ophiocytium > Ophiocytium majus. The sequence goes on from JAULBY010016146.1 coordinate 11,665, forward strand.
CTGATTGAGCAGCGTTTTGAGTCCGTGTATGATCCTACGCTGCTGGGCATGTGCCATGGTTTCATGTACGCTGTCATGCATGGCATGGGCTCTTGCACGCCCACAAGTGCAAATACTTGAAGTAAATACAACTACTGTAGTAGTAGTAATCTTCGGACAGACCGGTCATGTGCCTCGTTTTCTGACCAACACTGTAAACATTGCAAAAACATCAGCCAACTACAGAGGCACACACACACACACACACACGTAATGACATACCGTCGGTATGAATGCTGGTACTTCAAAGTATTCCTTTCTCTTGTGCATAAACAAACGCTTAATCGGTGCTGAACCAAGACAACTGGTATGGCTGCGGCAAAGTGCCAGTCTAAACCCAGAGGGATGGTGCACCCGCCTGGGTCAGAGCCAAGTCACCTCTCCCCAACACGTGCGGCCATACACCTTTGTGCTACAGCCTAAAGAAGCACCTCTGTGCGCATGATACTTTGCGTCATGGGCGGCATGGCATATATACAGTACTGTCACATTCGGGAGTGGATGACGTGCACCTGGCAGGACCATCTGCACTTTTGTTCAGGAACAAATACTATCATACACACAGTAAATGTGGAAGAAAAAATCCAAGAAAACAAACGAAAAGAAGTGAAGGTGTAAACGAAACTCTATTAGCAAAAGTGCACCAGGATATGACTAGTTTGCATGTAAGCGTAGCTGGCACCAATACATATATATACCTATGTACAATGTATGCCATTGGTACGGCACAAGTGCGAGTTGTACACTTCAAAGTACTTCGGAAGTACACTTACTTGTGGTATTATCTATGCACCGCGTGAGGAGTACCAGACAGTGGCACATATACATGCACACTATGTAAGCGCATGACATGCACATGTGTTCTTTGAAGTACACAACACTATTGTACTTCAAGTGGTATACTTCGACGTACTACGTAGTAGTTCAGAAGTGTATTAATGTACTACGTAGTATTACCTTGTACCATTTGGTATAATACTTTTGAAGTACATGTATGCCTCGAAGTACGTAAAGTGTATCCTTCGACGCATACTGCAATAACATTGCTGTCGCCACACCCTGCATACCCTGCTACTTCCCATCGCAGGTCCAGAAAAGCGTTCTGTCAGTGCTGGGCCTGCAGGACAGCATACTTGGCATACCCGAGTATGCCGCATATCTGGTGATGGAACTGCTGAGCACCACCGCGGCTGCTGGCTGGGGTGTGCGCCTCCTCTTCCGCAATGGCCCCGCCGCCACCCTGCAGGCAAGCCGCCACGCCCAGGTCCCAGTGCCTCTACCGTAAAGCACGATGTATAACGACCCCCCGTGTTGTCAACGGCGGGATCTGCTGTTGCTAGCACGGGGGGCGTTATACAATGCACCCGCGCTATACAGAGTACCCCAATTTGTACCCCCCCCGCGTTGTCGTCATGAAGGCGCCGTCAGGCTCGCGGGCGGTCGGTATACAGGGCTATATGCCGCTGCACAACGACCCCCTCGTTATGCATCGTGCTTTACGGTATACTGTGGTGCTAGGTACACAGTGTGTGTGTGGGTGTGCATAGTATGCGCTGCATATATATGGGTGCCGTAGTATGTACTGTACATTTATTTATGTGCACTTGTGGGCGTGCACGAGCCCATGCCATGCATGCCAACATGTTTGTGGCCATGGCACATGCTCGGCAGTGTATGCATACGAGCACACACAGTGCTCTGGCTAGCGGGCAAACCCGAGCCGCCCGGCAGGCTAGGGCTCGACCTGCCAGGGCAGGTCACCCGCCAGGTCGGCATGGAGGGCCGTACGCTCCCACCCCCCTACGCCGACACCCGCCCGGCATTACATACACCTACCACACTTCTGTTGAGTAAAGCTTTCTGGCACGCCGCTGCGGCTGACGGGCAGCACATGGCAGCGTGCAGCAATGACATCACAAGCGTCTTACGGCGGCTTGTCGCGCCGGTATTTAACAGGCACTGCACCCTGAATGTGTGCCCTTCAGGCGGCCCTCTGTTTTGCAGCTGCTGACATTCCCATACCGCACAGTCTGGTGCTTTTCACCAGGTGGACAAATCACCCCACAGGCTTCGGCCTGGCATTTTGCCCCAGCCACGGCAGTATCTGGTTTAGGTGTCTTTCACAACTCACCACTTGCTCCTTTCACACCGCCCTCTCTTTGGCAAGTCGCCGACACTCCCAGACCGCACGACTCACCACGTGCCTCCATTCATCCGTTCACACCGCCCTCTCTTTGCAGCCCCTGATATTCCCGGCGACGCTCAAGGTCGCACAGGATGCTGATGGCGTCGTTGCCTGGGCCGACTTCCAGGCATACCTGAAGCGCGCCGGCGCACTGTATGGCAGCGCCGCGCAGTGGTGCAAGGAGTGCGACAACACCACCGCGGACGTGTGCCTCAGCGCCCAGGTGCGTGCTGCTGCTGCTGCTGAGCACAGTAGCGTGAGTGCTGCTGCTGAGCGGAGGTGTGAGTGTTGCTGCTCAGCGCAGGCGCGAGTGCTGCTGCTGAGCGCAGGCGCGAGTGCCGCTGCTGGGCACAGGCGCGAGTGCTGCTGCTGAGCACAGTCGTGCGAGGCTGCTGGTGAGCACAGGCGTGAGGGCTGCAGCTGAGCACAGGTGTGAGCGCTGCTGCTGAGCACAGTAGCATGAGTGCTGCTGCTGAGCACAGGCGCGAGTGCTGCTGCTGAGCACAGGCACGAGTGCCGCTGCTGAGCAAAGGTGTAGTGCTGCTGCTGAGCGTAGGTGTGCGTGCCGCTGCTGAGCACAGGCGCGAGTGCTGCTGTTGAGCACAGTGATGCGAGTGCTGCTGCTGAGCACAGTCGCGAGTGCTGCTGCTGAGCACAGGCACGGGTGCTGCTGCTGAGCACAAACGCGAGTGCTGCTGCTGAGCACAGGCCTGAGCAAGTGCCATGCGCGGCTGCAGATAGCCCGGACGGCCCACGCAGGTGCCCGACGCACAAGGACTAGCTTTAGGTGACGGGGAGTATCCTACTTGAAGTAGGTTTCAAGTGGTGGGGGTCCAGTCATTATGTGATGAAAGTATTACTTCAAACTGGCAGCCAAATTCAGTTCTTACATGTGGGCTGTCTGACAGGGCCGTATGGGCAGTCCAGAGTGTGCTTGCAGTGTGCGCAGGTGCTCGCGCGTGAGGGCAGCGCGTGCCTGCTGCAGCGGGAAGCGCCCTGTGCAGTGGGTAGGCGGTGCAGCCGAGCTGCTAGGCGTGTGTGTCCTGCAGCACTGGCAGCGGCGGCAGCATGCCGACAAACAGCCGTGCGGTCATGTGCTCGACATTACGCGCCCAACCAAATGGACACGGCCCGCAGTATTGCCTACTGCTCAGCAGCACACAGCTGGTGCAGGCCAGCGACTGTGCAAGCGCAGTCTCGCAGCCCTTGCCATGCGCCCGCATGGGACGTGCCCACCGAACGTTTGTGCTGCCGCCACCGCCGCCTCTGTCGCCGCCGCCACCGCCGCCACCGCCGCCACCGCCATCGCTGCCGCCACCGCCACTGCTGCTGCTGCCGCCACCGCCGCCGCCGCCGCCGCCACTGCTGCCGTCAACGCCGCCGCCGCCGCTGCCACTGCTGCCGCCAACGCCGCCACTTCCACTGCTGCCACTGCTGCCGCCGCCACCGCCACTGCTGCTGCTGCCGCTGCCGCCACCGCCGCCGCTGCCGCCACCACCACTGCTGCCTCTGCTGCTGCTGCCACCGCCGCCGTCGCTGCGCTGCCGCTGCACATGCACATGCACTACCCGTGCGCAGCTGGAGTCCGGCGACCTGGACAGCGGCGCGGCGCCCGCCGGCGCCGCCAGCAGCAGCGGGGACAGCAGCGGCGACGACAACAAGGCCCTGTACGTGACCCTGTCGGTGTTTGGCGGCTTCATCGCGGGCGCTCTCATGAGCGTCGGCGGCATGGTTCTCGTGGGCCGCCGCCGCCGCAAGGGCGCGGGGGTCGAGGGCATGGAGCTGCGGCGCGGCAGCGGCGGCGCGCGCGGCAGCGACATGATATGATTGTTCGGGTCAGAAAGTGTTTGTCCAGAGACGGGGCGTCATGTGTGCGGCACGCTCTGATGCGGCTGCTACCCGAGGGAAGCACCAAAGCGTTGGTGCAAAGTCTGGCCGTCGATGCCACCAACTTCAAAGTTGAACCTGGCATGTGCGTGGTGCCCGCCGGGTACCTGCAGGCATGCCATGACCGTAGGTGAGCCAATCGCGTCTAGCTGCGCATGGGGCACAATGCTTGCAGCGCTGCCGGTCAGCGCCCTGGCTGCAGCCAAGGTCAGACAGTATGACATCGGTGCCCAGCGCGCGTCTCCCATGGCCCTACAGAGCCTACACCTTTTGGCCCCTGCAGTGGGTGCATCCCCATTTGGCCCTCAGCATGTTTCGCAGCAGTCCCTCTGCCCACACCACTGTGGCGCCAGTTATAGTGTGCCCAGGCAGCAAGCACTACACTGTGGCAATGCTTGCAGCGTACCCTCTACTAGTAGTATTTTCGGTCTGCAGCTCCAGACGCCAGACAGGCTAGTGACCACCCCATACATTATACCACACGTGAGGCATCCTTTTTCGGAACGCTGGCATCGTCGCCCTTCTCCTGCCTGCTGCCGCAGCAAGGAATGCAAAAGTTCGCAGTGGCTGCTGTCAACGCCGTGCCCATGCGTGCCGCTGTTGAGCATGTCACCGCTCACCATGCACACACATGGCATGGCAGGCGCTAGGTTCGGGACTTCAGAAGGTTGAATGAAAACCCTACGTCGTTGTGGTAGCAGATCAGGGCGGGCACGCAAGCAGGCACACACGCAGCTGCAAAAGCACCACGTGCTCACGCCGCGACTCAGGTATGATGTTACGGCAAGGGTGCCTTTACTTCCCTAGCAAAATGAAGTAGCTGCAAACTGTGGAGGAAACAGGACACCTATAGGAGTACGAAGTCCTACTATGTGCATGTACATATATGTACATACTGGGACATGGGGCTGTAATTCGTTAGAGTAGTGCTCTGGCAACGTGCCGGACCTCCCCTTGTGTACGCAGTATTGAGCATTGCCAGCTCTTTCGCTACTCCAGTCTGATCCCTTTTTCTGGTCATGCGCACCGTGTGCAAAGGGCTTTCCGCGCCCTAAGCGGAGTTTAATAAAAGTACATACTTTGAATGATATACTTCAAGTATACTTGCAGTACTTCGGTAGCGGGTGCCTGGGTGCCTGCAGTGGTGGCTGCTGGTGCATGACAAAGCGCTTTGGCGCCAGTACTCCACAGCACTTGCCGTCTCAGTGTACTTCTGAAGTAGGGGAACGACACAGGCAGGGCAGCAGGTAGGCGAGCAGCTGCTGTGTGTGGTTAACGTAACAACTGTGTATTCATTGTGTTTGCTCACGAGTGCTGGTGACCACCGCCATGCCCGCAGCGGCAACGCTGGTGACTCTAGGGCGGCTGTCCCTTGCACTGTAAAACAGGCATAAATGCAAGCGCACTCGCCCAGCAGCAGCAGCCACCCAATGTAGGCCACGCCACAGCGCAAACTTCAAACGTGTGCTTGATCACACATGTCAGGGACACAGACACCACTGGCAAGGAGGAACTTTTAAGAAACGGACCACAATGTGCTGTTGCGGACAACAGTGGCTGCTGCTGCATCACACAAAAACACAGCCAACCAGAAAACAAACCATCTATCCGTGCGCTGCTCCCTCAGATGCCGCAGCGCTGGCGGCACTCCTGCGCGCCCACGGCAGGCCCGGCGGGAAAGCCCCCAATCAGCACTGCCAGCTGGTCCTGAGAGATGCCCAGAGCCGCAGCCAGGCCCTCTGGGAAGCCGTCCTCACCACCCAGGCCTGCAAGCGCAGTCGTGGTGATGGTCTGCACGCCAAAGTCATCGGAGCCGAGCGCCGCGACCATGGTGGCGGGGCTGCAGCCCAGGTTGACCTGCATGTGGGTGAGGCCCTGGGGGAAGAAGGCGGCCTGGCCGTTGGTGATAGTGTTGGTGATGGTGCGGCCGTTGTTCTCCTCGACGAAGGAGGTCAGCACCCCCTCAGGGGGCCCATCAATCACGTACAGGATCTCGGTCGCGCGGGGGTGCACGTGGGGGAGGTTGATGCCGCAGGGCTGCAAGGACGAGAGGTGGCAGGCAGCGCACGCGTGTGCACACAAAAGCATGAGTACGAATTGGCGCGAACTTCACTAGTGCAGGTTCAACTCAACAGTAGGATAGACATCTACAGCCCGTGCTAACAAGTATTCAAAGTACTTAGGCAAGCTGTGGCCACTGCACAGCAGTCATCATGGCAGCAGCGGCCTCTGGAGGGTGCCCTGTTCAAGAGTGTAGCAGCGTCCATGACAGTGAGACACACAAAGAGGCAGTAAGGCAGGTGCTCCTACAACAGGGCGCACCTCAAGAACCAGCTTGACCATGGCGACCTTCTCGCCTGACAGCGATGAAAGCTGGGCAGCGCTCAGCGTCTGGGCACTGCCACCGCCATTGCCAGTAGTGGCAGTGCTGTTGTCCAGGTCGAAGGTGAACTCAGCGGGGTCAAACTGGGCCCTGTGTGGGTTGAAGAACGAACGACCATAGCGGGAAGCAAAATGAGCTGTTGTGGTGGTGGTCAATGTCACACGTGTGGCACTGGCAGTTGTTCGCCAGTTGAAAACAACTTTGCTGTACCACTTTGTTGTGGTGAACTGCAGCAACAACTATATCATCGATCATCTAAGCGGTTAGTGCCCAGAGCAGGTACAGTGTACTGCACACGGGTGGCAGCCCCCCTGATAACGTTCTGCTTGCTGGTGTCACTGGACAGACATCCAGGCTGATACAAGCAGGGTGTGCCACAAGACACACAGTACTAGTTGCGGCCGCCGCCGCTGCTGCTGCTGGCTGGCTGCTGCTGTTGCTGTCAACTACTGCTGCTGCTGTTGCTGTCAACTACTGCTGCTGCTGCTGCTGACGCCTACTGCTGGTTGGTGCTGCTGACTGCTGCGGCGGCTCGCGGCGCCGGTGCAGGTGGCGCCACATAAAATGCAGTAGGATGCTGATGCATGATGTTGGCACAGGCACCGAACGCGACTGAAGATGATGCTGTGTCGCAGCCACACTTTGCCCGCACCTGAACTCCTGCCGAGTGGCGAGACCAAACGATACGCTGTCGTCGGATCCGAGCTGGCGGTACTTCTTGGGCAGAGGAGCTGCAGTGGTAGCCAAGGCGTGGACCGCCAGGGCGATGCCGGCAACACGGACGGCAGATGTGTTGATGGGGGCCATGATGCGAGCTTCGAGGTCGGTGTGCTGGTGCGAAGCGTAGGCGGGAGGGCTGGAGGGCGCTCGAGCTGTTGGTGCTTGCGCAGGTGTGAGTGACAATGCAGCAGCCGTCCATGGCGCACAACCAGCGTGCTGCACCGAGAAGCAGCGTGCTGCACCGAGCAGCAGCAGCAGCAGCTGTGTGTTTCATTCGCCGCTGCCTGGAAAGTTCAAACGCGGCTCCAAAAATTTCGCGAAAATTTCAAGTTGCGAACGTCCGGAAGATTTAAGATGAAATGTTGAAGTTGTTGCTCACATGAAGAACCATCCATCATGGCGGCCTGCACGCAGCACGCGGCTACGCTCTCGAGCCTGAGCCTCTAGCCACGTCCACCTGCTGGGAGGGCGTCACGGCGATCGTACGCAAACGCACACGCGGATCCAGGCCGCACTAGAAGTTGTTGAAGTTTCTTGGGATGGAGGCGAAGAAGAGGCAGAACATGGCGTGGGCAGCAGCAGCAGCAGCAGCAGCCCGAGAGCAGGACGCGCGCAACAACCACGCGGGTAAGCCCTCGAAGCGTCCAATCACGCCCTGCTGCAGGAGGAGCAACGTCATTCGCACGCGGCCTTCGTGGAACCCCCCTATCGCACTTCGTGTACGCACGCGCACATAGTACCTGCCGCGCGCGCCCCTTGAGCGACCATGAGTCCACTCGAATGCCTACCGTGCTGTAACACTTGTTTTGTGGACAAGTCAGGCATTATAGGTACACGTCGCTCAAAAGTAAGCACAGCTGTACACTGTAGTGAATGCGGAAAGTACGTCGACACTGTGTGTGTTAACACACCGGACGAAGTCGCTATTGCGTACCTCATCATGCACGAGCTCCCTCTGCCCACTGTCCACGCATCCGCAAATTTTTCTTCAGTGAGGGGGTCTCAACCGACGTGACCCGTCTCATCAAGCACTGAGTCGCCGAAGCGCGCATTGTATCTTGGTTACGACCCGTCTTAGTCACCGCACCCCCCCCCCCCGTCTGAACCAAACAGACCCGCCTCAGCTTCCGCCACATGCGGGGCACATACCTTGTCCTGCAAGAGCTCCACCTGCTCCCTGTTCACGCACTGCCGCAGATCCTTGGTGGTGTGTAACACGACGTGACCTTTCCCTGTGCGTACCTTATCATGCAAGAGCTCCCAGACCGTCTGCTCACTGTCCACGCACTGGGGCGCCTCCTTTGTGCTAGCCGTGCCGCCGGGCGCGCTGCCTCCGCCGCCGCTCGTGGCTGCACCGCCGCCGCCGCCGCCGCCGCTACCGCCGCCGCCGCTGCCGCCACCGCCGCTGCCGGCATCGCCACCATTCGGCCACGGCGTCCCCTCGCCATCACCACGGCCGGCTGGACACCGGACGCGCGAATGGCACGTGAGGCTGAGACTGCACGCGCCCGCATGCGCATGAGAGGGCAGGAGCCGGGGAAGACATGCCTCTTGTGAGGGCCGGTTGCATGTGTACGTTTTGGAGCTGCAATCATTTCTATGCGCGGCCACGCATGACCATCGCCATGTGTTGGCACGCGCGGCTTGGGTTCTAGTACGGCCCCAGGTGCATATGTTCATGAAACCACCTTCTGACATGCGCCTCGACGAGTATGTTTACACGCGCTTCCGCCGGGCGGGTGCTGTGAGGGGCCATGACACTGAGGTACACCACACGGTCAAGCATGGCGGCCATCCTTTGAGTCCCTTAGTACCTGCGCGTGCCGGTGCAGGACGAGCCTGGGGTACCGGCCCTTCTTGGGGGGCATTCACCCCGAGTACCACATCGACATGGTGATACCAGCGAGTGATTTCGGGGCTATCGGCTCAACGACACTGCCAAGCAACTGCACGTCATGGTGGATGCCAATCAGAAATGTGGATGGCAAGCCCAGGCAGCACCCACAGCCGCGCCCATGGCTACGCTGGGGCGGCGGTGCTGGCGTAGG